>WTSP01021844.1:0-63826 GCA_025331215.1 Actenoides lindsayi | reverse complement strand
TCTAGTGGGAGGTGTCCCTGCCCATGGCAGGGGGGTTGGAACTGGATGATCTTTAAGGTCCCTTCCAACCTTGACAAGTCTATGATTCTATATCTGAAGAAATGCTAGAAAACACAAAGATGACCACTGAAGCTTCAATAGCTATAAGTGGAGCCTTAATTCTCTCAACTAATAGAAATATCCTTTCTAAAATGGCCAGAATTACCAATGAGATTTATTTTTTTTTTTTCTATAAAATCACTTTGGCTTTTGGTCAGGTTCAGGTGCAGTTCATGTGTTTTTTGAAAGTAAAAAGAAATGAGAAAAAAAAATTAGAAAAAAAAGAGATACCTATGCAAGATGTGTGTCAATCTAACCAAGGTCTTCACTACCATCAACCATGATTTCTGCAAACTTCAGTTGTCCTGAAAAATTAATAATTAGTATACAGTCATTTCATGGTAGAATGGTAGAAAGGCCTTTGCATTCTTCTATCAAAAGTGATATTCAGCAACACTTTTGCTTTAGTGTTTTTATCCTAGCAGTAATTCTTGATGCTTAAAGACAAATTCAATTTCATCTAATAGGGCAGAGCTGAAGTTGCAGCCTGCAAGGACCACGGGCTAAACAACAGGTTGCAGCTACAAACACATGACCTGCTTCTTTCCAATAACTAAATATTGGCTGTACAAATAATTCTGGAGTACAGTACTTTGTTGTTTCAATCCCACTATCATTCTCCATTGCCAGTTTATGTAAGTGTACGTATTTATGCTGATATAATACCACTGATATAAAGAGAGAGCATGCACTTGTGTCTGCATGCAATGCAGCATTCAACTGTAGGAAAAAAAATGTTGGTCAAGAACTGTCCTACAAAGCTGTGATTGAGTTCAAGTCACACGTGAGATGGCAACAGTGACTGCAAACTGCAGAAATTAAAGCAGCACGTGGGAAAGGGGGTACTATACTACATGTATCAGACAATTACTATCACTCTTCTACATGGATAAATTACAGTGCCTTACTGTCAAACCTAGGCAGTCCTTCCTACTGCTCATGTAAAATGGAAAAATAAGGCCTTGAAAGTGTCTGCTACTGAGGAATCAGTAAATATTGCAGAACAGATATCTAAAGAAATCTATCAGAAGGTACCTATTATCTATCTATCTATCTGTCTGTCTATCTATCATCTCATGATACCTTTTATACAGGAATTAGAAAGGAGCAACTATGTGATCAGTATGCCAAAGAGAAGGTGCCAAAGACACAGGTAAGGCATGTAATTTGGTCGAACTCCATCAGATTTCCACTATGCGAGGCTACAGCAAAAGAAAGTCTGATGTAACAAAGCTGTAATGACAGCATTAAGTATTAAAGGCACATTAGAAAGCAAGCTCAACACATTACATTTCCAACTACAGATAAGCTCTGAAAGTTTTGACTAACATCTCAACAGCTAAGTCAAGTTGAGTCATTTTAATACAAGTCAGTGTGAGACACCTTTTTAAGCTGAGACATCAATTTAAGCTGCTTAATATCAGCTTGCAAATACAGCCCAGAACTAGAGCAGGTTATTTTGCTTGCAAGTAATAATATGTTTTCTGTTTTTCAGCTGTAGCACTGACTCAAAGTAACTGAACACCTTTAAAAACATGTTAAGTTAGAGAGAACTCACAATATTCTGGGAAACAGTAATTTCAAGAAGCGAGACACTGTGCACGTAAGATACATGTGAGCAGAAAGTAACATCCTAAAGACACAAAAATCCTACGTGCAAGAAAACTTAGGAAAGATGAGATTCTTCGCCATGTATTTTAGAGAAGGAAATCCTTTGGCAAAATGCAGAAAGACATCTCCCCCACCAAAGTGACAATAAATAATGGGAGAATCAGAGGTCATCGTACACAGGAGACATTGATAAGATCACGTATCCTGTCCTCACAGCAGGACTTCTTAGTTTGCTTCCTTAAACAGCTTGCAGAGGGAAAGTTGGGAGGGGAGATGCAAAGCAAAGCATGCTGGAAACTGGACTCTGGATTTGTCTAAATACTTTACAGTTTCAAGTACTTCCAGACAGTTGTACTTTAGCAAAAGGATAGAAACCCTTTTCTCACCAAGCTTTTTCCTTTTAACAGCCTCCCAGCTTTTCATTGCACTGAGGAATTACGGATCAAATGAAAGCTGATACAAATTTCATTTAATTTAACTGCTCCTCAAGTGCCTTGACCAAAATGTAAGTGACAGGGAATTGAAAACTTCTTGAAATTAAAGAAAAATAAAATCCTAACAGACTGAATCATTTTGGACCACCACAGCTCTGTAATATCCAGTCAACGTCCCAAACTTTACGACTTCCTAACCAAAAAGTCATGCAACAGACATTATTTTAATGGCAACAAAATGCTCCATAGTATATTAAAACACAAACAAAACAGGTTTTCTGTAGGTTACAGATCAAACTTTGCTTTTCCAAAAGCAAAGAAACCATGTCAAATACTCATTCACCTACTTCATGAGTAGAGATTTCATGGGCTTTTTTTTCCAAGTTTCAGTCTCTAAATGACAAATTGGAGGAAATACAGTAGAAAATGTACTGTAATATAAACCAGAGGTAGAAGGAAACAAATAAGTGTCTAATCAAGGACTTACTAAGATATGAAAGTCTTAAATATTCTGTTAGACACCAGTGCAAGTACTACTTGTGTGAGTTGGGAAATAGGAGATGTTTGCTTTAGACTTCCTGTCACTTATCTACAAAGCTGTACTGCTGTGAAGTTTAGTGTATGGTGACAACCTCAAAAAAAAAAAAAAGGAGTAAAATCTGAAAGTTCAGATTTGCAATACTTCTTAAAGAGCAATAGGAAATAAGAACAGAACCTAGTACGAAGGAAGCATAGCAGTAGATTTTCTATTACTGGTTTTTTGGGTTTGTTCTGAATTTAGGTTACACATGTAAAAAGAAAACAACAATACAATACAAAACAAACACACACAACACCACCACCACCACAAAAAAAAAACCCAAAACCAAAACAAAACCCCAAAACAAAGCCCAAACACCAAAAGCCCAGCAGAGGAACAACATTCAACCCTGTCAACATCACAGCCTGTGCAAACACAAGCCAGATCAGCAGCACACCTTTTTCCTCTGCCTGAGACTATATCAGGCATTAGATTGCTCTTCAATGTACATCCCTCCCCCACCCTCCCTAGTCACTTGACCATTGGTACACATGGATGTGCTGTGAAATGTATATTTTCATGGAAATTCAAGGAAGAACAGACCTGAAATTTCTCTTTTGGAATATTCCTTCGAGCTCCTTTTGCTAGAACAAGGGCTTCCTCCACTCTGTGGCTAGCTAGAAGATCCTGAATCTGTTTTTCCAAAGGTAGTGGCACCAGGATATACACACCCTTATTAGTAGCAACAATCACCTTTCCTAGACAGAGCAAAAAGACATATGTAGTTTACATTCTCAACACAAACCAAACATGTTTCAGAAATAAGATTTTAAGATACAAGAACCTAAACTGTGTTCAAATTCCCAAACTCATCTTTGCTGTTACCATATTTACTAGATAGTACAGTTTGCCTGTAAATAGCACCTCAGAAATACAGCAATGATGGTAAATATATTTATTTACAGATGATTTTGTTTTACTCTGAGGTGATTCTTCCCCTCTACTCTGCTCTTATGAAACCCCTCCAGGAGTACTGCGTTCAGCTCGGGGGCCTCAGCATAAGAAAAACATGAGCCTGCTCAAGCAGGTCAAGGAGGGCCATAAAGATAACCAAGGGACAGGAGCACCTTCCCTACAAGGACTGGCTGAGAGAGTTACCTACTCTCAGAGCCTGGAGAAGAGAAGGCTCTAGGAAGAACTTACAGCAACCTTCCAGTACTTAAAGGAAAGCTAGGGAGGGACTCTATCAGGGAGTGTAGTGATAGGATGAAGGGTGACAAATTAAATAGGGTAGATTTAGATTAGATATTAGGAAGAAGTTTTTTGCTGAGAGAGTGGTGAGGCACTGGAACAGGTTCCCCAGAGAAGTTGTGGATGCTCCCTCTCTGGAAGCGTTCAAGACCAGGTTGGATGGGGTTTTGAGCTACCTGGTTTAGTGGGAGGTGTCTGTGCCCATTGCAGAGGGGTTGGAACTTGATGATCTTTAAAGGTCCCTTCCAACCCAAACCACTCTAGTATTCTGTGATGTGAAACTGGCTATAATCTCTCACAATGAGCTAAGCTGTAAAGGCCACCACTGAAACTAAGTGCCCAGATTCCAGAGAATATGGACTTTTAACTGCCAGATATTTCCACAGGCTTACATCAGAAAACTGTAAGCTGTACATCAAAGGTTACAAGTAACATACAGTTCATGGTGCTAGAGTTCATAGCTCTCCTGGAAAAACAGCAACACAATGTATACATGCATTTGCAATTGAAGAACGGATCAAGAGAAATGTTTGCATTTTTTGTTCAACAGTTGTTTATGAAATATTGCATTTTAAGCCTTTTACACAGATACTCTGGGAAGCAACAGAACAGAAAATTGTAAAGGTGTTAGAACTTGGTCAGGATGGTCAATGGACTAATACCAGCAGCTCACAAATACTGACTCGTAGCATTAATTTCCCTTTGCTCCTTTGAAAGAGGCAATCAAGTTACAAGAAAAAGCTCTAACCCCAGAGATTCCTCCTTAACAATTAGAGCACATTTATCGAGCACACGTTTTGTTAGAAGCATGAAACTTTGCATTGCTAAAGTTTACCTGTGACAGACTGCAGGGATATAATCAGGAAAACATTTGCTCTAAGATTTCAACAGCTAAGATGCTTGCTAGGTATTCTGTTTCCAAACCAAACCCAAGCGACCGTGCCCGCGGCAGCGGTTACTCCAGAACGACCGACGCAAAGAGAGCGTCCTTTTTGAATACCTTCAAAGTCCTGGAGGATGTGACCTTCTTTAAAAGGCAGCGTTTGCTTTTGCTGCTGGTCCAGCATGCTGTGCACCGTAATGAACTCGTCATCGAGAGCCACCACGTAAGGAAAGCACAAAGCTGCTCCGACCACGTTCTCCGACCAGTGCACGGGGGCGCGCTGCGAGATGCCGTCTACAGTTGCAAACATGCCTACAGAAAGGGGGGAAAAAAAGCCAAAGCCTGAGGCTCCTGCCAGTTGGAGACTGTTCTTCTCCCAGTGTGAAGCGTGGGTACCAAGGTACATATGTTTCAGAAGAATAGGTGCAGCGTGGGGGCAGCATCTCACACCTCCCTGGACCTTGCAGATCTGTTGGGTAGTTGAGTTAATTTTTTTTTTTCCCCCCTGTCTCTTTTGCCACAGAGACACCACCAAAAACTGGAAAGAGAAGAATACTGAAACTCGCAAGAATTATTCAAATTTAGTTGTTTCAGATTTTTTCCTTTTAATAGGAATTATGTAATGTAGTTGGAATTCATTCCAAAACACTAATATTTAGTAAGACCCAGCACTCAAGCAACACCTCTTCAGTAGGAGCCACAGACCTGCACTGCCTGACCTACCTGGCAAGACAGGACTATTTGTTCCTTGTAGTGTCAAATGTCTAAAGAGCATTTTAGCCAACAATCATTTACATTCACTTCTTCACTTCTGCTACAGCAAAATTTTCCCAGAACATGGGTCCAGCTGCTTGGAACAAGTCACTTCCTGGGAGGCATCTGTGTTTACAATCATTTGAAAATAATGCAGTGGCTGCATATAAAGTGTATTTCCAAAAAAGCCAAGCACAGAGTAAAGGCTTTTAAAATATCCTACCAATACCTATGCTGTCTTCAAAATAACTGTATTAAATCTTCAGTTAATTTGTGTTTTTCTTTGCATCTTTCCTCCTATGCTGTCTTCCTTCCTTCTAGCTTCACAGAAGTTGGGTTTGCTTTTGGACACACCACTGGCTCTATTGGTATGCCCCAAATCTTCCTGAGACATTCATTGAATAGAAAATCCAGTCAAGAGTTTTCAGCTGTAGTTCAGTAACCCTTTGCCAGCTGAACCCTACTGAAGCACAAGGTCAACTTCCATTCTAAATATGAATGCATACCCCTTAACCAGCACTACACACATGCCATTAAAAAGACACACCCATGAAAACTGTTCTTCAGCAGGAATGAGCCACTTGGCAGGTGCTGGAGTTAAGTCTGAACTTTAAAGGACAAAGGAGATTAAAAGATGATGTTATTCAGTTTACAAGATCTCTTCCAAGCAGAGGCTAATGAGAAGAGGGTAGCTGAGTAGGGTCAACATCATAGAATAAAAATTAAAAGAATGAAACCAGAAGTTTGTAGATTTTGGAGAACTACAGTGTAGGGCCCAAGCTTCTGGAGCCTTTATAGCAGTTCTGACAAGAGTAGCCCTGTCCCTTCACTAAGAATGCAACACAAAATTAAAAGCTTCACATCTGACTGTTAGCAAGTAATGCTATTTGGTTTTTCACTATAATGATCATCATTTCAAGCAGAACATCTTACAGAAAATACTTTTTCCCCATAATATAAAATTCCCCATTTACTCTACAGATCTTGATATTCTTATGGGTCAGAAGGGCAATTTTATGCCAGGCATAGTGCACTATCCACTTTTAATGCCTTCCAGTTGTTACTGTGTGCTATAATCCCATTTCAAAAAGAGGGAGAAAACTTGAGTTAAAGCCACACTAACCAGTAGCAATCTCAGGAACACTTACGTTTGAAACATTCATTTTTAGAATTTTCTATTTCTGTGGCAGTTTCAAAAAATACTATAAAACCCCAGATTTTAAGAACTCTTTTTCAAGATGAGCTTGTTTTTAGGTAATTTTTAAAAGTCCTTTACAGAAGTGCAAGGGTATGTGGAGCAATGCACTATACTGTTCCAAGTCAATGCCTCTCTACATCCCTCTGCCCTCAGCAGCTAGGGCTTCTGTGGTAGAATGATGCACTTTCAGTCTCCATCCAGCTCTTTCCTAAGGATAACAATAAACCTGACAACTACAGTCAGAAACCATGGCCTTTTTATAGCACAGAAATGTGTTTGAGGAAACTGAGATGAAGCCAGTAATCAATTCCATATTAAAAATACATACGCTATCCAAAGGTTGTAAGAGTTGCCCAGAACAGCAACACTTTTCAGCACCAAGAAACCTAGAAATTTATGGAATCATAGAATAATTTAAGTCAGAAAGGGTTTCTAAAGGACATTCAGTCCAATCCCCACCTACTCAAAGCAAGACCAACTTAGAGCAGGTTACTCAGGACTTTGTGCAATAGACTGTAGATTTTGTGCATTTGTTTATTTTAAAGCAAAAAGCTTCTTAGTGAAGATATCTGTAAAAAAACCACTTCTAATTTGTTATTATTATTTGCTATTATTATGATCGTTACTATAGATTACCTGTTACATACAAATGTATTATTTGTTATTATTAAAACTTGTTTGAAAAGGAATATGAAAGCTTTCAGTTTATCACAAAAGCTGACAGCATGAGGAACACCGAGCAGGTGGAAACAGGAAGGGAACATTTTGGTTACTGTTGATCACCCTGTTTTATGCAGTGTCATCAGCTGTGAGAACACCACTGCATAACCTGCTGTGGACCTTTCCACTCAGCACCCGTGTGCTTGTTCTAAGTCTCAGTTCTCCCACTCCCTCATTGTACAACTACTCAATCTTTGTTCAACTGCTCGAGCCGTACACCACTGAGAAGAGTTTATTCTGGAAAAGCAAAAGGAATAAGTTAAAATTAGGTATTTACAGTTTGACATTTTTTACTCGCTGAAGTCACGGAAGAGTTGAAGGAGGAATGGACCTCTGGACACTTTCTAGTCCAACTTCCCTACTCAAAGCAAAGTCAACTAGAAAAGGTTGCTCAAAAGGTCACCCCAGCCAGGTTTTGAGTACCTCCCAAGAACACTGACTCCACATCCTCTCCAAGAACCATTTCCTGGTTTGACCAGCATTACAATGAGGAATTTGTTGTCTTATGCTTATGCAGAATTTCCTGTATTTCAGTTTGTACTGACTGCCTCTTCTCCTTTCACAGGATACAACACCACTGAGCAGGGTCTGCCCCTGTCTTCTTTATACTCCCATACATGTTGCTAAGGCCTTTGAAAGCCTTTTCTTCTTCAGACTGAGCAGTCCCAGCTGTCTCAGCCTCTCCACATGAAATGCTCCAGTCATCTTTCTGGTCCTTCAGTGGATTAACCCCAGTATGTTCATGTCATTCCAGGGAGGCCAGAACTAGACCCAACACTCCACACAGTCTTACTAGGACTGAGGGGAAGAATTGCCTCTAAACCTGCTGGGAATCCTTTTCCTAATGCAGCCCAGCAGGCTGATGGATTTCTTTGCTACAAGGGCACGCTGTTAGCTGCTGGACACTTTGACCCAGGTCCCTCTCTGTAATGCTCCTTTCCAGTTGACTAGCCCCCAGCCTGTACTGGTGCACGGGGCTGTCCCTCCCTAGCTACAGGACTTGACTTTGCTGATCTTCATGAGGTTCCTGTCAGCCCATTTCTCCAGTCTGCCAAAGTCCTTCTAAATGGCAACACAAGCCCCTGGTGCATCAGCCACATCTCCTACTTTTGCAGCATCTGCAGACTTGGTGAATGTGCACTCTGACCCTCCATCATGTTACTGAAGATACTAATCCTGACCTCACTATCCCTGGGGTACATGACTAACGACTGGCTTCCAGCTGGAATGTGTGCTTAGCCAAGAGCTGCTTGTTCAGTAATGCAGGCCTCCTGCCACCTTTGCTTGTTTTCCTGCTCACTGGGATGGACCATTCTAGAACCTAGAGGAGGCAGTCTTTTTCTCCAGGACCATATCCCATGGGATTCTTCTAAGCAGGTCCCTGAACAAACCAAGGTCTGCTGTCCCAAAGTCCAGGCCTGTTGCCTTCTTCTCTTCTCTCAGGATCCTGAACTTCACTGTGTCATAGAAACTGTAGCAAGGCTGTTCCCTTGACTTTCACATGTGTTCAACAGAACATATCCTGTCATCAGCTCCTCAGTCACCACCAATTCACTCCAGAAATCTACTGGACCACTTTTGCCCTCTTGTGCTGCCCCTCTAGCAGGTACTGGAGTCGTTCGTGTGCCCCCAAAGAATCAGGGCCTGCAAAAGTAGGTTGCCTTCTGCTATCTGAAGAAGGCCTTACCTACATCTTTCTCCAGATAAGGTGGTCTGTAACAGACACTCACCACAACATTACACACATTAACCTGCCCCTCTAACTCATAAGCTCTCAGCTGCCTCCTCCTTTGTCCCATGGCACACCACCACATCTACCTGCTGCTCTCATGGAAAGGGTGACCCCCTCACCTCAGCTGTTAACACATCACTGTGCTGATTTCCCAGGAAGAGTAAGAGACCTTTCATCATTGTGTTATTTTGTACAGACTTCTTTGTGTGCACGTGCCTAAAGAAAGGACTCTTTGGCCCTGTTTGTTGATGACAAAGTCTTTCATCCACATCATCCTGCACTCTTCGTTTGCCAACGGAGCCCACCACCACTCCTGGTTTAAACCCTCCTCACTAGGTCAGTCTGCCTGTTGGCAAAAATGCTTTTGCCTCACTCAGCCTGGTGGATCCGATCTCTTCCTCGTGGATCCGATCTCTTCCTCAAATCACAGAATGTTAAGGGTTGGAAGGGATCAAAAAGATCATCTAGTCCAACCCCCCTGCCAGAGCAGGATCACCTAGAGCAGGTCATATAGGAACATGTCAGAGAGGGTTTTAAATGTCTCCAGAGAAGGAGACTCCACAACCCCTCTGGGCAGCCTGTTCTAGAGCTCTGTCACCCTCACAGGGAAAAAGTTTTTCCTTATGTTTCTGTGGAACCTCTTATGCTCCAGCTTACACCCGTTGCCCCTTGTCCTGTCATTGGACATAACAGAGAAAAGCCTGGCTTCATCCTCCTGACACTTGCCCTTTATGTATTTATAAACATTAATAAGGTCACCCCTCAGTCTCTTCCAAGATAAAGAGACCAAACTCCCTCAGCCTTTCCTCATAAGGGAGATATTCCACTCCCTTGATCATCTTTGTGGCTCTGTGATGGACTCTTTCAAGCAGTTCCCTGTCCTTCTTGAACTGAGGGGCCCAGAACTGAACACAGTTATTCCAGATGAGGTCTCACCAGGGCAGAATAGAGAGGAAGGAGAACCTCAACCACACCCCTTCTCATACACCCCAGGATGCCATTGGCCTCCTTGGCCATGAAGGCGCATTGCTGGCTCATGGTCATCCTGCTGTTCACCAGGACCCCCAGGTCCTATTCCCCCATTTGAAACTAAAACACCTGTTAATTTTTCAATAAGATATAAATGGTATTGTATTAATGTAGGGCAAGGAGGAAGGAAATGTACATGGGTCAGCTGGTTACTCTGGGGATGTAAATTTTTAGCATTATGAAACGTTTTGTTCCTTTTGTTTTATGCAGAAGCCTTCATTCAACCACGATGTTAAATGTATTTAATGTGTTAGTATATTAAAGATATTTAATGTCAAGACATACATGGCTTCATAGTGTTTGAAAAAAGATCTGTTTGTGTGTCCGCAGAAGTGAGTGTCCTGACAATAACGTAACGATCTGATACTTCTTTAGATAGTGACCAGAGGATGTGAAACCACAGAAATGACCCTTCGGAGGAATGGGTTGGGCCAACTTGGATTCCACGTGAACTTTGAAGGGATAGTGGCAGATGTGGAGCCCTTTGGTTTTGCATGGAAGGCAGGCCTACGGCAAGGGAGTCGCCTGGTTGAAATCTGTAAAGTGGCTGTGGCAACTTTGACTCACGAACAAATGATTGACCTGTTACGTACATCAGTGACAGTAAAAGTGGTGATTATTCAGCCACATGAGGATGGAGCACCTAGAAGGTAACAAGCAACAGTTTTTAATGTGACATTTGTATTTGTCTGTTTGGGTTGGTTTTCCCTGTTGGGGAACGATAGCTCTTTTCTTGGAGGCCCTCGGGAAACAGATATTTTCTCTCATGTTTGGTGATAATGTTGTTGAGACTCTTAGAGCAATCTTTTCCCCAAAACATCTATTGGATTGTAATAGAAGATACAATGGGATCCTGTAGGAATTTTTATGGGAAGTTTACTTTTATATGGCTTTTAAAAAGTAAGAAGTAAACTTCAGTGCATCATGACTGAGCTATTACGAAAACTGATGTGACTTCTTCCACAAGGGAATTTTAACTAAACCTGAAAATTGGGAATTCTTCTCTGAAAACTGTACCTTGTCTGTCTTTGACATTTCTCTTGCCTCCTGAGTATTAAAAAAAAAAAAAAAAAAGATTTGTTTTATTTTTTCTCATGTTGAAATTTTAAGAAAGAGTGAAATGCTGTGTTCTGGACATATATGGTACCAAGTGTTAGAGTTCTCCTCACTTCCTACAGATATCTAATTTAGTCCAATTAAATAGTGAATTACATCAATGAAATTATCAGTTAAAGCAAAGAAATCTTGCGGCAACATGAAATAAATGCTCACATACTCAGGAAAAGACTGTGATAAAGATTATTATAGTGCCTGCACCATTGTTTTCAGGGATGAACTGCAATTTTCTTTTTTCAGAATTGATGTTTTGGTGGTAAAAAGATTTTTGCTCTTCTCTTCAATTTTGAATATTATGAAGTAGAGAAGCAGTAAGGTAAAAATAAACTTTATAATAACGTGACTTTATTTCTCACGTACCTTGTCTAGGCACTGAGAGCTGTGCCAGACTAAATTGAATTACTTGTCTTCTTGCAAAAGGCCAACTTTAAATCTCTTGTTGATTTTTAATTTAACAGAAAAAACATTAGATGTGTTGCTTTTGGCAAGACAACAAGCCATAAAATTTTACGTAGCGTGCAGCACTATGAAGTTGGTGCCAACTGTACACGAATACTGTTTAATTGGTGGCAATTCTCCAAGCAGTCATTGGCCTGATGAATGACAGAGAAGTGCCCTCCCCTGCCTCAACCTGCATGTCTATGCATTGCATTCCTTTCTGAATGGCTGTGAATACCACGGTTTTGCTTAGTTGGATTGAATTTACAATTAAGCCTCTCTTTGCTTAGCTTTGCTATTCTCACCATCTGCTTCTGGGTATGAATTTTCACTGACTTGTTTGGTATACATTTCCAAGCTGTTTACAGAATACGAGCTTAATGAGCCGATCCTATTATATTGAAGGTAGAAAGGTGTATTTTACAGGCCCTGATGAAAAAAAATACATACTACATGAATTGTTTATATCTTATTTAATACTTTTTTTAGAAATAAAATGTTAAAATCCCAAATCAGTGTGAAACATGGCACTCGATCTATGTGTGGGAAGAGTTTTAACTGAGTGCCACCAAACTGGGAAAAACCTGCAAAAAGCTGTTCTTGTTTATAATTTTTAAAAAAATTTTTAAAACTGTGTGACTTATTACTGAGAAAGTGATTTTTTTTTAAACTATGTTTCTATTCTAAAATACAAAAAACACCAAAGCATTTACGTTTAAGTTCTTTTCAGCTTGATTTCTCTAGTATAAAAAAGAAATGCTTCCTCTCAAATATCAATTTCTCACTGAAACAGAAAGCTTCTCATTTTCCCTTTTATTTCCCAAAAATATTAGTGCTTTTGTTTGCTCAACTTGGAAGGGATCCGATATCCAGAGTTTTGAGCTTACCTTTTCTCAATGTTTATAATCTAAACAGAGCAGGCAGAAAGCAATATAGGTATCAGGTGACAAGACTGAGAGTTTCAGTTGACAAACATGACCTATGACATTGTTTGTAAAATATGTTAATGAGAAGGCAGGAAGGCATAAATTACCAGAGATTTGGAGAAAGATGATCACAGCTACTTACTAGTGAAATCTTGTGCAAATCCATCTCCTACTCAATTGGTTCGTAGCCATCTGCAATGTCTTATTGTGCAGAATCATAGAAACATAGAATAGTTGAGGTTGTAAGGGAGCTCTGAAGATTGTTGAGTCCAACCTCATTGCTCAAAGCAAGGTTAACTAGAACAAATTACTCGGGGATGTTTCACTGGGCTTTTAATATCTCCAAGGATTGGGACTCCACAACTTCAGTGACAGTGTTTGGTCATTCTTACAGCAACACATGTTTTTCCTTATACTTAAATGGAATTTCATGTATTTCAATTTGTGCACTTTGCCTCCTGTGCTTTTAGTGAATACAACTCTTGAAGAGTCTTACTCTGTATTCTTTTCTCCCCATCCCCCCATCAGGTATTTATACCATTGATAAGATCCCTCCTGAGCCTTCTTTTTCCCAGGCTGAACAATTCCAGTGCTCTCAGCCCCTTCTTATGTTTCAGAAACTCTGATCCCTTAATCATCTTTATAGCAATTTGCTGGACTTGCTCCCGTATGTTCATGTCTCTCTTGTATGCTAGTATCAAATTTACCCAGAAATATACAGACAGTAGTTTTGAATGTAAAACAGGAGTATCTGGAGAAATAGAGTCCATTTCACCCTCATTTGACAATAAATGTCACTGTCTTTGGAGAATCTATGCATGGCTATATAGGATGTAATCAAGACTCAGTGAGTGATTCCCAACACATTTCTGTGAGCAACAGTTAAGGCCAGCTCATCAGGAGAGAACTTTTTTACTGTCAAGTAGCTCTAATAATTATCAAATAACACTCAGAACAGACATACAGATATTTCCTGTGAAGCTGGGGGTCCATTAATCCTTGATCTACATGCTGCACATGTCTAGAAGAATGATGGTTCAAAATCACGAAAAACTTCACATGCATGCTTCAATAATTATTGCTTTCATTCACATCTGGCTTTAGATATTTTCTTCTAAGAAATGATACTTCAGTCATTCTGACATATTTAGAACAGTAGATTTGGAGGCTGAAATAAGTACCTTGAAAGTTTGACCAATCCTACAGAACATATGATCTTCTGGCAGTTGACTTTTCTCTGTATTTCAGCCTCATTTCTCTGGGTGGATACTAGTACTTTATAAAAAACTTTTACTTTAAATGCCATAATTTAGGGTTTCAAATTTAGGCACAAAATTTTTGTCCACAGTGCATAGATATAAATATATTAATCTTTATTTCTACAGGAATCAGTTGCATTAAAAATTGACATACATTTACAAGAATATAATTATTATTTTAGGAAAAAAAAAAAAAGAAATCATAGTTTTGTGAAAACATGCTCGTGTATCATTTTGTTAATGCCTGTCATATAATGAAGTAATAACTGATTTCCACTGCTTCAAAGAGTAGTTTCTGCTTAGCTCTGTCTGCTTGGTTTTAGGAATACAAAGTAATGAGGACTTTATGTTGCTTGTTAGCACTGGTTCCTTGCTGGGATCAAATTCTGAAGTGAGTGTACAGAGATTGGACATGAGTGCCATGGAGTGTCTTGGGAATTACACCCATCAAATAAAAATGAGTTTCAAGTGTGCAAGGGTATTTCCAAAGCTGTCTCTGTCCCTTGGGAAAATATCAGCTGAAGTGGAGATACTTAATCAAGTCCTTAACTAGATTTTTTTTCTATGTTGGCTTAACCACAAATCACTCTCAGTCCACCAGTACTTTATATTCTAAAAGAAAACCAACAAAGTGTAAATGTGCATACACTGAGAACACTAGCAATGAACTATTAAAAGTTAATTTATTTTTTGTTGCAAACTGTCTTGTGTTACTTCATTTCAGCTTGAGCAATACATTATTTGAAATGTTGAAGGTGCTTACAAAGTAATGTTACCAATTGATTAGGAAATTACAGAGGAAAATTCTACTCAGTGTGTTCCATTACTTACTGTAGATCCTTCTACCTATAGTCTTGATAGCAGTATATGCAAAAGCAATCATGGAATAAGGCCTTTTGTTTAGTATCCTGTAAAATTACCGAACCTGAGACAAAGCTCCTGCTGTTTTCAGTTTGCTCCAGCAATCTAATAATGATGCACAAGTTCAGAAATCATAATTATTTGCATGGCACCAGGCTGATACATAAGCTAGAAGGAAGAAATTGCTATTTGCAACGTAAATTCTTTAAATTACAAAGCAGTATTAGAACAAACATGCTGGTCGTTGTATTCAGATCTGAATAAGTATCCTTGTGTCGTATTTGTTTCTGTGCTATGTATTTCCTTTCAGAATTGTTGATTTGTACTTCTTTTGTTGTTAATGTTACCTAGTACTGAAGTGTAGTAGCTAGAATTGTACACGTTTTAACAGGAAAATAATTATGTTAATTCTAATTTGCTTTCACTGGTGGAATCACACTAATGCTCAAGGACACTATATCCTTAAGCAATCAAATCCAATCAAGGAATTCAAGTACTTCTAAATCCATTTTAAACTGTAGATTTTGCCAGAATCTTTCATACTCATGTTGAAATTCAGGTATCTGTTTTAGTTCAACTACCATTATGTATAAAGAAACCACATAAGCAGTTCCTAAGAAACAATTTCTAGAAAGTAGAAAATAACAAAACTTACAGCGAAATTTCCAGGGATGAGGGAGAAACAGAACCTCAGCTATAACCACTGTAAGAGATGTAGCAGCAGTAGTTTCCATCTGATCTGAACTAGACTTCCTTTCTTGCTGTTGTAGGTAATTTTGAAGCTGCAAATATTTTAGTAACTATGACTGAAGCTGCTTGTGGGCCATTATTAAGTACTATGGCATTTCTTTTGAGGTTGTTTTGTTCTCTTGAACTTTGTGAACTTTTTCTTACAAATGAAATAGGTGTAATGGCTTTCTGCATCTTCCAGTCCTGGTGCTTGTTATTTTTAAGTGATTGGGCTCTTACTAGACAATTTTGTTTCTAGGGCTTTTTTTAAACTAACAGATAACTAGCAGAATATAGAAAGTTTGGAAAAACACCTTCTCCCAAAGGTGTTTGCCATAAGCTGTTGGGATAGTGCATAGGCACTTGAGATTATTTTTTGTGGGTTTTTGGGGGGTGAGGGGTAAGGTAAAACCTTTTGGCTGTCCCCCTCACTGTGAAATCCCTGCCACTCAACAACAAACAACAGAGTTTAGGTATCAGGTACGGGCTGCCCTTTTCACTGTCTTTAATATATTGTGTACTGTGTCTATTGTCTCTTCTCTAAACAACCAAAATATCATAATTTTCTTAATTATTGGGGGGGAAAAAAAAGTTTTCTCTCACTTTTCATAATTTTTTTTGAGATTTCTTTCCTGTATCGCTTTCAAAGAAAAGGATATGTAAACTTGGCCTTTGCCAGTATAAACAATTTGCATTTTAACACCTTTCCTGAAATTCAATTGTATATAAGAGAGTAAGGCTAAGAATGTAGCATTGTAATTCTTGGGAAGCTGAAACATCACTGTACAAGCATCTTTTTCTATTTTGATTTGTATCAGGACAAAGGAAAACCTAGGCAGTGTGTGTAACATATGGTCTCCACCTAGAAATAGTCTAAGAAAAGAGCAATAACCTAAAAAGGTACAAAGTTGAAAACAATTCTGATATCTATCATATTTCTCATCCAAGTAAAAAGTCTTTGAGTTTTTCTTACCTTTAGTTATGAATGAACTCAGAGCAGGAGTTAGTTATAATTGCTAAGGTTTATTATGTGTACAGTTGTTACAGTAAGCAGGAAAAAAACTCAAAAATGCTAGGCAAAGCTCCCATTGCCTCTAAGGAAAGATGCAGATAGGAATTCCAGAGTCTTGTTTTTGTTTCTTGTTGTTTCGGGGTTTTTTTCCCCTCTCTGTTATTCAACATGGTTAAAAAAAAATCAAGAGAACCACATCTTTTTGACATTTTGAAGCTTAATATATTGCCTGCTAAATTCTGGGTTATCGAAGTTTTTCATTGCAAATTATTTGCGATATGTATGTCTACTATTACATAAAACATTTCTTAGGATCCATTTTTGTGTTACTTCATTTCAGCTTGAACAATACATTATTTGAAATGTTGAAGGTGCTTACAAAGGAATGTTACCAATTGATTAGGAAATTACAGAGGAAAATTCTACTCAGTGTGTTCCATTACTTACTGTAGAACCTTCTTGTCTTGGATGGAATACACATCTCTGCAGAAATTGCAAGTGATTTGATCTACCTTGTTGCAAACCTTCTGGGTTCAAGGAATAATAGGATAATTCAGGTTGGAAAAGACTGCAGGGGATTATCTGGTTCAACCTTCTGCTCGAAACAGAGGTAGCTATTGGGTCAAGCCAGGTTATTCAGGGCTTTATCCTGTCAGCGATTCAAAATCTCCAGGTATGGAGACTGCGTAACGTCTTTCTGGGAAACATAATGTGCTTGGTTTTCTTTGATGATAATAATTTGTGTTTTCCTGTGTCTCCTCATTTGTGGTCTTATTCCTAATCTCCAGTATCTTAAACACTGTCAAAATCAGGATTCATTCTGAACTTGGTCCTTTCAGAGCTCAAAGACTTAGATCTCCATCTGGTACTGTTCCTCCAACTTTGTCCTCTCTCTGTTACTCAGCATTTCCATTTCTTAATTTAGAGCATAATAGAATTTTTACATCCCTGCCACTCTTATCAGCTCTTCTTCACCTTACGATCTTATGGCGAATTTTGAAAGCTTTTCTCGTCAGTGTCAGAAAAATCTTTCCTACTTGGCTATTTTTCCTAGTGATTCTTCTTTCTTGCCAAGCCTTTATTCCTATAATTGTTGTCTTTTGATGTAGCAATTTTCTCATTCTCTGCAGTTTGGAAATGACTTGCTCTGCTTGTGTCCTAGTCTTCATCAGCAAAGACTACAGGGGTTGTTACTGTGTTACTGATCATACAAGTAAGCTAAACACCCTTGTTTTGTACTTTTTTCTCTTCTTTTATTTCCTGACTAGCTCCTTTCATCCAACCTCCTATCTGTATTTCTCTTGACTTTTTCATGCAGTGCAGGTGTAGAGACTCTTAGGAGGCCTCTAAATTGTCAGCTTACCAACACAGAGATTCTGTTTAAAACTGAATAGTAACAAATATCAAAAGAACAATGAGTGTACCTGAAAAAAAAAAAAAAAAAAAAAGGGATTGTCATCTTCAGCTCTATGAAAGGACTGCCAGAAACATACCATTCCCCTTAAACCACAAGTGATAAAGTGGGCAGCAGCCTTCTCTGAGGTTGCTGTAATCAATCGCTTACATATATTGTGCTATGAAATCATTTTAGAGTAAAACCAATTTTCTATTTTTCAAATTACATCTCTTTCTTTTTTTGATGCAGTGTGACTACTAGTAATATGTTTTTGAGATGTCAGAAATTGGGTTTTTTTGTCTTGACTTTTTGACCACATTTCTCTTAGACCATTTGAGTCTTATCCAATGTCTTGGACTTGTGCTGTACTTGATACAGGGAGTCAATGGAGTTGAGAAGTTAGCTCCGGAAGGTATTTCAGAGTGTCAGAAAAGGGAAAAATATATGTATGTCTTATTTAACTACATGGTGAGTCTAAGCAAAACTAAACTACTAAATTCTGCTTTTCAGTTAAGTCCCTAAAATTATGTGAAATTAATCTGTGTTTTTACATGAATTGAACATATTGTATGATGAGTCCTCAGTCTCATCACCAGTGACTATTTCTCTATCCCTACATATCCCTTAGTGGTTCAGATCTGTGATACCTGAAATAAAGTTAAATTGTAACCAGTTCTTTTAGTTTTGTTATTACCCTAGAAGATTGTTCATGATGCATGAGAATGGTTAGTAGCTGGGGTTAAAATACCCAGAAGTTGATAGTGTTAGGATATAATGGAAAAGAAGGCTGTTGTGTAGTAATCAAGATTGCAAACTGCTGATCAAGGTATATGAAAGCTCCTAACTTTTCCATGGAGATGAGCATTTACCTTTTCTAACCAGCATCCTTACCTAATGTAGGCCCTTTGCAGAGCCTTTTACAGAACCTTTATATGGAATCTTAAGCAAACATTTCAATATTAATTTAACACAGCTTGGAAAATGTAATGGACTGCTTGATAATTTTTCAGAACATAATGCTCCTTGCAGTAACATTAGACTATTGCAGATTTTTATAGTGGACTCTTAAATTTTAATATGCAGTCGTGACCTGCTAGCAGTATCATAGAGTCATGTTCTCTGTAATTGCAGAGGTTTTATTACCCAAATTTTTAGTAGAATAATATGGCTCTTGAAGCAAAAATATTAGTAAGAGTCTGTGCTTTATGTTGAAGGATTGATTTACTTAATACTAAACTATAATGAAGGACAGGAAGTACTATCATTTCTGATATGTCATTAAGACCTGGTCACACTTACTTGATAAATAGTATGAGTCTGGTTTTCAAAATGTTATACTTACTATAATTGGGAAAAATGTTTGATATCCTATAATTGTTTAGCGTAAGTGTAAATATCTTTTTAAGACAATAAAACAGAGTTTCATCTTTACATTTTCACAAAGTGAATTTTTAAAACAGTTAAAATATTTTTAAAAGCTATCATTCAATACCAGTGCCAATGTATATTCTTTATCCAATGGAATAAGTAACAATTTTATAAATAGCAGTTAGATAACGGTCAAATTAAATATTTAATAGGAAATTGCATTTCATCTTGTGGGGTTTTTTAATGCAAGATAACTTGCAGTTGGATCTGTAGCAGGGAGTGGGGGGTGAGTTGCAGGCATGAAGTAATTGATTCTCTTTGTTTCTGATATAGGAGGTAGCTGCAATTATGACTTTACATATCTCAGTATACTGCAGTAACTGTTCTTTAGGCAGTGCCTGTGAAGCAATGAAGCATAATTTTTCATATAAAAGTTGAACTGATTTGTTTGGCACTTTTAAATTAAAAAGAAAAAGTCTATGCGACAGAAAGCCATAGGAAGTAGATCCATTTTAACCATGTACATCTGGGGGTGGGGGCATTTACAACAGTGCTGTTGGGGCTCCATTTTGCATTTAAAAGTAACATTGTTAGATTTTTATAGTGATTTGAAATAAGATTGCTTTGTAAGCCTTTTTTTTTTTTTTTTTTTTTTAACAGGAACAATGTCCTGAATCATTTTTTCATTTGTCAGAGGAATACATTTTCAGGATGTAAATAGAACCAAAATTTTACAAAATTTTAAATTCTTATTCTTTACAGGAAAGCTTTTTGCTTGCTATTTTTATATCATTCTTTAGTTATGCAGTTAGCAAGCTGAGTGAATCTAAATAGTAGTAACAAACCCTTTTGCCTTCAAAACTTG
The DNA here is from genome assembly GCA_025331215.1 of Actenoides lindsayi. Lineage (NCBI taxonomy): Eukaryota > Metazoa > Chordata > Aves > Coraciiformes > Alcedinidae > Actenoides > Actenoides lindsayi. Next base: position 43,626 of record WTSP01021844.1, on the reverse strand, counting down.
TGGCTATTTTTACAGCACTTGAATTACTTTATGGGGCATATCTAATAAGGGATACAATGACAATTAAATGCTGTAACTTTCTCAATTACCAAGATAAACTGTGAAATTGATATCTTAATAAAAATTGGGGAGCGGATGGTTTGCTTCTAACACTTAAGGTCTATAGGAATGAAGAAGGGGGTGAAATGGTACTAAGAAATCAGCAGAAGGATTAAAATTGCACCCTACATAATTGTTCAACTTCCTAGTCCAGTAATGACAAACTGTGTATGTATGACCACATGAAAAATTTATCCAGTGCAGTGCAGTAAACTAATATTAACCCTGCTGTGTCAGCCAGGCATTCTTTGTTCTGTTTGTTTTGTATATAAAGTTTTATGAAAGTCTTTAATTAAATTAGGTTATTTTTTCCTTTAAGAACATTCTGTGTTCACATAACATGGACCTCCTCTAGAAAGGAATCAAAGTTGTATTACTAGAGACTGTTGTCTTCTACACCTTGGTCTTGTTGCAGGCAGTGAATGAGGCAGGGAACATTATGGTTTTGGGATATAAGCAGTTGATTATTGCACTGAGGAAACTTATTCTATGTATGCTTCAGCAGTAGAAGCGTTAGCATAATTCTATGCAATTTACTTAACTTGGACTTTCCATAGTGTTCATCATTCTAAAAGCCCAACATGTGTTTTGTGATTTTTCAGAAGTGTGAAACAATTTTTTAAGAAAGATACCTGAACTGAGGTAGTTTGAAGTGGTGGTCTGAATAACTGTGGCAGTTTCAGGACGGGAATAAGATATAAAGATATCAAATTGATCTTCTGAAATTAACTGTTAATTTTATAACACTGGTTTCTCTGTAGCTCCATTCCTTATCTGTGGGAGGAGACTATTGGGGTGGTCTTACCTCCATAGGGAAGCTAAAACCAGAAAACCAATATTGTGAAATTCTTTGATGCTTCTAACATGTCTAGCTATGATTTGTCAGCAGAGTTTGCACATGTCAGCTTTTGCTGGTGCTGTTAATTTCTGATCAATGAATAACCTTGAAAAAACAAGAATTAGGACTTCTGTTTTGGAGCATTTTAGTGAGCCCTCTTCATCTCATCTTCATCATGGTGTCTTCTGCCCTACATTGGCTACTAATCTCCACTCTCAGTGCTTTGTCCTTTATATTTTATAGTTCTTTCTTTACCTTTTTCGTATGTTTGAGTGCCAGCAGGGACTGAGACTTAATGCTACAGCATAAAGAGAGTGCCTTTTTAGTAACACAAAATTCAGCAGCCTGAGGTATTTGGCTGGCTCAGACTGGGCATACACAGATTATCTAGAACATAACTGATAGGGTTGCAGATGCATTTTCTCTTCAACAGCCTTGAGTAACATAGGTAGCATTTTTGTAATATCTCTTTTTTTTAATCTGGTTAGCAGAACACTGACAATGAAAATGTTGCTTTGGAGTTTGATTCAGAAGCTTTCGGGCACGGGAATTTAATGTATGAGAATTTATATAATTTATTTGAACTTCACATTTGTGTTAAGTCACCTGTGCCAAAACATTTTCAGGATTAAGACTATAAACACTTCACACACACTCTATTGAGCTTTCTTCGGGAGATGTTAAATTAGTTGGAAATGGTGAATATTGAGTTTTCAGCAAAAGCAAAGCTCGAGCAAGAGTCAGCTCAAGGGATAGAGCAGAATGGTAGCTGAGACAGAAGCAATTTTTCACTATTTCTTACTTAAACTTAATGCATTGCATTAGAATTATTTTGGATGTTTTCTTCATAGATGTTTATGTAGTATGCACTGCTTATCAGACAAATACTGGAGACAGTATGTGAGAATATAAGATATCTGCAATGATAATCAGTTCTGGCTTAAAGTGTCTGTGAAGCTTCTATTAATTAATTTGCGAAACAATAAACCCTTAATTCAAGTCCAGCCTGAGTTTACAGCAAATATACCACATGGGTATGCCAGATGGATGTTTTGGGGAACACAGTCACTACTTTTAGCTGAGTTTACACTTCTGGGAATATTGTTAGTATTTAACTACACTGTAAGCTTCAAGCAGAGTTTGTAAGCCAGTCTTTTTCTGATTTGTTTCTTCCTTCCACCTCCCTGTTTCTCTTCCAGACATAGAAACTCCCGGGAAGAGAAACATTAGAAAGTATACTTTGAAAACAAACAGAAAAAATTTTAGATGCCACTTAATCATTTGAATCACAGTGTACATGTTCTGTCATTCAGTGGGGACAAGGTGGGGTTCTAAATGAAAATTCTCAATAGCACTAAGAAACATTTAATTCGCTGCAAGGCAGCAAACATGTTTTGTAATTTTGGGTATGTAAATTTCTGCATTAAGAAATTATCTGTATTTAGAAAAATAAACAAACTAAAGCTGTTCTAGAAGAACTTGATGTTTTCTGACTTCTGAATGCTTTGTTTCTACTTGGGCTTATTGTGTAAAAGTCAAGCTGCAAGTTAATTTATAAAAGCTTAGTATTTTCTCCTTTTTGAAGGGAAAGGAGAGAGGCTAATAACATTTGAGGACATGAGAGCAAATCCTTTACTTTGAAATGTTTCCTACCTGTTTGGCATGATGGTTTTGAAGCATTTGAAGGGTTGTACAATGCTAGATGAACACCTTTGGGCACCCAGAATTAAAATATGCCTATACTTCTGACTGTAGACTGCAAGATTTCTTTTTCTGTTCCCTCCATTGAGACTGAGTAGCATTTTTATTTGTCCCACAGGGGTTGTTCAGAACTTTGTCGTATACCCATGGTGGAATACAAACTTGACAGTGAAGGCACCCCATGTGAGTATAAAACCCCTTTCAGAAGGAATACCACTTGGCATCGGGTGCCGACTCCCGCTGGGCAGCCTCTCTCTCGTGCCTCTCCAATCCTAGGAACATCTGACAGACTGCAGTGCCAGCAGCTTCTCCAGCAGGCTCAGACAGCCATTCCTCGCAGCACTTCCTTTGATAGAAAACTGCCAGATGGTGCAAGGTAATATACCCTCTCTTTAATGCCTGTCATCTTCCTAACGTGCCTTACTTTAGTTGTCTCTGCTTTCTCGAACTTTGTTATGCTTATTTTTTAAACCTTATGATGTTGAGTTTGAACAGTAATTTTATTTCTGAGGTTGTATTAGAGAGCATTCACTGAGCCCAGTTCCCTCTACTTGAAACAAGTGACTTTTGTTGTTTGTGATGGAAGCAGACTATATTGAGGATCCTACTGCTGAGGACAGCTGACCTTTTCCCCTTAATCCCAAATCAATAAAGTGAGAAACTGCCTTGTGACTTCTTGATCTAAACAACGTCCTGTCCCTCACCTTTTGGGAGCCTATTTGAACAAATAATGAGTGTAAATAAAATTAACTCATCCCTTTAAAAATGAATTATTTAATCTCATTACCAAGCTATTGGCATAGTTTCAAAGGGTTCTGTAACTCATTACCAGTCCTTATGCTTTGCTTTGCTTTTAATTAAACAAAGCAGAGCTTATGATTTGAATATGTAGCACCTCTTGGATGATGGGATGGTATCCTTAAATGTTAGCTCTGTTCTAATTTAATCATAATTCTTCATAATTTATTTTTGAAGTTAAAAAATTGTAAATACATCTGACCTTTGAATTATTTTGGAAAAACATATGTCTTGAGTAGAAATCCCTGTCCTTATTGTTTGCAATTATTTCTGCTTATGCCATTTTTCCATGGGGTGATGTGGGTCTAATTTCCAAGGTAAAAAAATGCTACATGTTTAAAATACCTAATTGATATGAAAAAATGTAAAATACTAGTCTTAAATAGCTTTAAACAATTCTGGATGAAATCATAAAAATGCTGCTATTGCTACACTGTCTTATTTAATAGAAAAGAATTATTGACTCTGCATTGTTGAAATATATGCAGATAATAGTAGTTCATATTTGAAAAGATGTCTGTGTCATGGTCTGGGGAAGGCAGACTCCCAGTTATGACCATTTGAGCGTTTGTATTCTTCGTCTCCCCAACCCCCTTCCTCACCCCCTGAAAAAAGGAGAGATGTTTTTCTCTAAGCATGTATATACCATTCTAGGATTTAAGCTTTTCCTAATGACTTGTTACTGCAATTCTTGATAACAAGGAGACTGTATCAAATGTCTAGAAACACCTCAGGTTTTAGGGACCTTTATTAAGCATACTGTATACCTATACAGAGAGAAAAATGAAAGCTCTCTGAAGTACTACTTATTTTCAAAGGACTTCACAAACATAAGTTGTACTTCTCCTAACACTCAGTGAAGCATGTGAAAAAAATGCTAAGGCAGAGGCTGTCTCTTGTCATGAAGAAATTCCTGTATCACTTAAACAAAACAAGTGCAATGCAGAAGTGCTATTCTGAGAAAGACATGGTACAGAGTATAAATAACGAAAAAGAGAGCAAAACGAACTCTGACATGTGAATCATGAAATTTGGAAATAAGGTGCCTAATTGGCAAGGTCTTTCCACTTGGGAAGAGGCATAGCTCTCTTGGCAGAGAGATGGGCTTAAAACAAAAGAGTTTGAAGTAAGGTTGATAAGTACTTAGAAGTTATCTTGAAAGGGTGAAAATGTATACTCAGGCTAGGAAAATGATGAAGAGATTTTAGAGGGTCAGAGACTCATTATAAGTTTAGACAAATTGAAGAGTGCAAGCAGGGAAAAGCAGATTGATAAAACTGGGAAGTTATAGCAACCTATCTGAAAATGAGCTAACATTGATAAACCAGTGATAAATTAGTTGGTTTTTTAGAGATAAAACGAGGAAGCCACAACAGAATTGTGGGCTATAGTAAAAGACTGAAGAAGCAACAATTCAACTATTGTGGCATATAAGTTAGGTGTCCAGTCCCTAACGTGAAATTAAAAAATGGGAGATGAGCACCTGTGCTCCCAGTACAGATCCTGAGGAGAGCTAAGCACTTTGAGAAGACAATCCAAATGTTTTGTGTCAGTCAAGGAGTTTCCTCTAATTAGTCACTAAGAAATACAAAGGTATTCCTGAGCTCTAGTCCTGTTTTTACAAAATGCCTAATTCTGTGACAACTGTTCATAGAAAGTTCCTCAGAGTGAAGCTTCAGACTCACTCTTCTGGGGCTTTTTTGCACCAAGAGGCCTCTGTGTACTTTGGTTCTTGAATCACACTTGTAGGCAAATCCATTCCTGAGAGCAGGCAGCTGCAACTCTTCTGTAAAGGAACTATGCGAGGCATTCACTGACTAGATTTCTGTGATTCTCCTTTTGTAGCCACCTTTTGCTTGGTAGGCTAATGGATAGACACTTGTCCATCAAATGTGAGGCTCAGGATCTAGACATTTTCAGCCTGGGATAGTACAAACCAATGTCCCAGTTTTGAGGATAACGTCCTAAACATCAGTCTGAAGGCTGGAAACACGTAGCATCGTAACTTACCCATTCCTTAATTCCAGTTCACATAAGCTGTGCAAGAAATGCAAAGTTGGTAGTAAGAAGCAAGAACATGCAACTGAATTCAACCACAGCCCATAGACTATTTCAACTGATTTCAAACTGAACAGTAAAGTTGCCTATTGAATGTGATATCTTGGGACTATTGATCATAAATTCAAAGCTACCTCTTTTCACCTCTTCCCTGAGTACAGACATTAATTTCTAAATATAGCTTTAAAAAAACAAGGAAAATACAGGGAATTCAAGATAATGTCACTGAGGGAAATTGTATTATATGGACTGATACACATAGAAGGAAGGATAGGGAGCTGATTAAAACCAAACTTGAGCATTGCATTTCAACTGTCTGGAAATCCAAGAAGAGTAGTTAGAGTCATTGTTAAGACATGAGGCTCAAAAGTTTAAACAATAAGTACAAAGTAATGCTGTTTATGAAAATGTTTTCTTATTGCTCTTCTATGTCAAAGAATTAATAAAATAAAGTATTATCTCTTTTAAGTTACTAATTACTATGTTGAAAATTGGAATATATGCAAAACAATTAACAGTCATTCCTGATCCATCATGAGAGCTCCCCACATGTAAATTTAGAGACCTCATCCATCTTCTCTGACTCCTGAGTGGTCCCACTTGTTCAGAAGTAAAATTAGATGTAAGGAAAATAGGATTTGGCACTTAGTCTTGCTCTCTTTTGTGCCTTTTAATATATATATATATATTTAAGTAATATACTTTTAAAATATTTAATTTTTATGAAACTAAGATAAAGATGTTAATTCCCAAAATTAATATAATTAAGTGTTCATACTGCCTGTGCATTATTTGTAAAAATTAATGTATTTTATAAAAGTAGCACAGCCCAGTTTAAAACTGAAATCCCACAAATACCTCAGTGCACTGTTACTGACTCTAGTCAACATTACAGAAGTTCTCCGAGCAACCAGTCCTCCTCCAGTGACCCAGGACCCAGCGGGAGCAGCCAGTGGAGACAGCAAGTGGGATATGATGGGTATTGGTGATATTTTTTAAATTTTTTTTTTTTTTTTAAATCTTACTATACCTCCCATGCATCTTCTTTCTGAAGCAAGATGTTCTATATCATGGATTTATTTGCAAACTCTCTTAGTATATTTTAAGATATACACATTTACTGATCCTTAATGTAACATGGATACCAATACAATTTTAAAGCCACACTTTTTGGGATCAAAATGCTATTTTACCATTCAGGTAAATAACAAACAGTTCTTAGGTTTGCCTTCCCAGAAACAGGCCAGAAATCAGCTGGTAACTCAGAACTGAAATAAAATTATAGTATCTCTTCTTATGCTTTAATAGAAGGGTACTGGATTAAAAAAAATATCCTTATGGTCTTCAAAGGATTTATTTCCTACTGTGCTTATTCTGGCATCATCCATTCCCTAGCTTCTCTTCTTAAAAAAGTAGCACTCTTTCAGAGGTCTCTTCTCCCTAAAAATCTGCTGCAATATATAGATGGTTCTTTCACATCCCTGCTAACTCCTTGATGCTGAAGTTTCAGCAGTTAGCTATCTATGTATAAAAGACCACCCCAATATACTGTCATTGAAATAAGAATATTATGAAACATCTGTTCTAAATTACTTTAAATTTATCACTTTGTCCTATAAATATAGCTGCTGAAAACACACCTGTTTTAAAATGTTGAGCTAAGGCAGCATCTACATGGCATAATATAAAAGCATTCCAGACTTGCCACGTGGCTTTCAGAAGCTGCTTTTCAGAAAAAAAATGTGAATATTGAAAACATCAGCTTGACCCCGGGTCTGTAAGCTTAATATTGCTTTGGTGTGACTGGGGATAAGATATTCCATGTAGCAGATATATATGCAATATCTTGGAGCCTTCTCAGGGAATTTCAGAATAGTCACTGAAATCTCTGGCAGCTAAATAGATGCTAACAATTCATATAAAAGTGTAAACTTTTTTTTTTTTTTTTTTGCCAGTAAACACATGAAAATGCATCTTGTTTCATATTTCCAGCACAGTTATTTCTAACAGTAACCTTGGGTTTAGCGTGTTGCTTTGTGAAATGGTTTAACTTTTGCACTACAATACAAAGCACTGGATCTGGTACTAGCTTAAACGTTCTGATTGTGAAAACCTGCGAAACTAGAGTTACTTTCTGCTGGCTTTAGTTCATAAAGCAGTTAAGCATACATTACCATAGTTCTCCATTGCAAAAACCTTTGGATATATAGCCCCAAGAATGCATTTCTTTTTAAAGTTCAGTGTTGTCTTGGCCTGTTCACACTTAAGATGTAACAGTGTGCTGTTGAAAAAATGTCATGTAAATATTTGGAAATGTTACTATACTTGCTTAGTGAGAGTGATGATGATTGTTTAAACAAATCACTTAGAAAATATTTGCTTTGAAGACTAAAAAGTGTTGTTGTTCATCATGTAAGTAGTTTTCTAGGAAAAAAACCCAAACAGCTTCATTTTCTGCTTACATTAAAAGGTGCCAGTCGCCTTTGCTCCATGAACACCACCAAGGTTCAGGCTCACTGGAGTGTGAAGGAGGCAGAGAACGAGAGGAAACTTTGGAAGGAACTAGACATTCTGGTAATAAAACCCACTGTATCTTAAAAACGAATGTTCTTTACAATGTAGTGCTTGTTGAAGTACAGCCACCTTCTCATGTGGAGGCTTGATACACAAAGAGCATGTAATATGACAGTGAAAGCAGGGACTGTTACAGGCAGTCTAACAGAATATGGTGTGGGACATTTAGACAATACTTGGAACAAACTACACCTGAACTTCAGAAAGCCTCATGAATGATGAAAATGAAGATAAGATTAAGGGACTGGAACATCTCTCTTATGAGGAAAGGCTGAGACACCTGGGGCTGTTTAGCCTGGAGAAGAGAATGCTGAGAGGGGATCTTATTCATGTTTACAAATATCTGAAGGGTGGGTGTCAAGTAGAAGGGGCCAGTCTCTTTTCAGTGGTGCCCTGTGATAGCACAAGAGGTCATGGTAGCAAAATGAAACACAGGAAGTTCCACCTCAACACAGGAAGTTCCACCTCAACGTGAGGAAAAACTTCTTTACTATGAGGGTGATGGAGCCCTGGACCAGGCTGCCCAGGGAAGTTGTGGAGTCTCTTTCTCTGGAGACTTTCAAGACCTGCCTGGATATGTTCCTATGTGGTCTGCCTTATGCAATCATGCTCTGGCGGGGGTTTTGGACTCGATGATCTCCAGACGTCCCTTCCAACCCCTGCTATTCTATGATTCCATGAAAAGTAGGTTGAGCTTCATTTAATTATCATTATAAGACTAGATCTTAGGAAATTCTGAGAAGATACATGTCTGTGATTCCAAAGAGTGTGAAGGTTTGAAACCTGATGCTAAGCCATGTGCCTTTTTTCTATGTACAGTATACTCCTCTTTTTAGCATTCAGAAATTAAAACACAATTATTTATGGCAGAAACCAAGTGGCACGCACCATCGCCCAAAGTCCTGAGCTCCTACAAAGATCGGGCTTTGCAGAAAGAAGTCAGTGGCAAGGAGTCACCAAACAAACTTGCACATGTAAGTCTTTCACTTGGATGTTATTCAAAGCTCTAAAATAAAGCCCCAAAGACCCCAAAACAATAAAATCCACCCCGGACTTAAAGAAATACATCGTAAAACTACATTTTAATTTATCAACACCACTGTATGTTTGGGGAGGCAAAGAGTATGTTCACCCAGTTGTGGGGTGAATTGAGTGTTTAATCTCTGTTTACAAACTAAGAACTCCAAGAGGGCTTGGGTCTGGGGTACTGAGGAGACAAAAATAGTGTAGTCTACACTCATCTGTGTATTTACAGCCTCATTTACACAGGGTTACTTAATTTGTGAATTAAATACAGATACCCTTTAAAAAAAAAATTCTATATGCCATACTGTTTGTCATGTTGTGTCAAATACCAATATAGTATAATTACCAATAAACACTATAAAAATGTAGTTTTCTATGTTTGGAATACTGAACAGACTTTTAGTCTACCTAGTTTAGTGGCTTGTCTTCAGTAATGGCAAAATCCTCCATGACTGCATGATGGAAAGTACACTAGTGATATGCATGGTCTTTTTCTATTTTTTACATGTTTGTTACATGGGAAAACCTATTATATGTAGTAGGAATCTGTACACTATTTGTAGACTTACTGGTAAGAATATGAGGCCAGTTACTCCTCTAACGTGCATTGATACTTTATGAGACTCCAAGTTGATACTTCTTGAAAAAAGAACTATCATATACAAAATCATGCTGTAGAATTATGCACATGGGGACAAAAATGCTTTATTTTACCTTAAGCCAAAGTTGTCAGGAATCTAGAATCAGTATATATAAAAATCAGTATTAAACAGAGCACTGATATGAAAGTTAAGTGCTGAGTTTGCTTAAGTTCAATCAAGAGTTTTATGCTAATGGCACCTTTCATCCTTTTTAGGATGGTGGGGATCTGAACAGTAAAATTCATAAGGGTTTTATGTTTGTGTTTGATGGAATATGTGTATGTGTAGCACAAGTGCAAAAGAACTAGATTGTACAAAATAAGAACCAGCATTATTACAAAGGTAATACTAATAAAATGAGGCCATTTTGTTGGTAGGCACTCTAAGACAGAAAAAAAGGTCATCACTTTCTAAAGGACCGTGTAATGTTCTCTTGTGCATCCCCTTTTTATTCAGCACGATTTGCCATATGACTCATTGCAAGCCAGTGAAATTCACACTGAGGGCTACAAAAAAAGTACAAGAACTGTAGTTCCAGTTTAACCATTAGAAAAAAAGTCTATTCTCTCTTTTTATCAGTTTTAACTTGGGGGAAGGAGGGTGGGGGGAATTTCACTGGCTGTTTTCAAGCTCTCTGTTCTCCTGGAATAAATCTCATATTCCTCCTGGCTTTATTTTATCTGTTTGGTTTTTTGGGGGGTTTTGTGTTTGGATTTTTGTGTTGGGTTTTTTTCTCACATCTTGCTCCATACCACAGTCTTTAACAATATGTAACAATTAGGGCCATGCTGAGCTTTCATACAATAAATTTTCTTGGCACAAGGAAATGCATAAAATGATCCTAAGCTATGGCCATAATGAACTTCGAGCAGTTCAAGATGTCTATATCAATAGCTGTTGTCCAGATTCTCTGCTGCTTGCAGGGTCAGGAAGGTGCCTAGGCTCATAAGTTCAGCAACATATGGGAAATTTTTGGGAAGGTTCATACAATATGTCTTCTGGGGCTAATTTTATGCCTTTGAGATTTTTTTTCCCTAGTTTCCTTTCACTTTGGTTCCATTTGACATTTACAGTAAGAACTGACATAGCTTTTCTCCAGACACTTTTCTCCCAAGTCCCTCTCCACAGAAAACATGCTCATTGTTTTTTTTATCAATTGTTCTATTGTTTTTAAGGTCATGGCCATCTTGTGAAGGTTAGAATGAATACAAATGTAACCTCTCCCTTTTTTTCTAAAATAATTTCATCAAATCATGAGGCCTGTTAATTTCCATGTGGAATAGAAGCATAATTTCTAGAAAGGCTGCCTTGTCTAACTGCTTTAATGTGTGTTTGTATGCATCTGCTAGGAGGGGGATCTTGTAAAGAAGTTAGTCTCCCTTCCCACTTATATTCTACCTAATAGAAGTCCATCACCCTCATTCTGGCTACTCTGTCACATAGATAAGGTAATCCAATTCTCTATAAAATCTCTTTTAAAAAACAAACAAGAACTCCCAACTTTATTGACACAAATGTCTGACATAATTATTCCTCTTCAATAGCAATGCTTAGCTGAGGGCCCTGTGACTTAAGTTCCTTTCATCTGGTATGCATACATCGCAATTGGCTTCAATTTAACTAGCCACACATCCAATTGGATTTGATCCAATAAGCCTCATATTTCACCCACACCGAGAAAAAGCCAATGGTAATTCAGTCTTCGGGGTTTTTCAGATTTGCAGTAGAACTTGTTTAAACAAATAATTGCCAATGCTTCTAGCTTTAACAAATGGGTTTTTTAACTGTTCAGAAATGGAATTTTATGGATGTTAAACAGGTCCTGTAATCACAAAGTGTAAGTGTGATCTTAAGACTTGCCATAGAATATGGAACTAGAGCCTTTTTATTTGCAGTGACATCAGCCTTTAATGTGTCTAGCCAGCTGTGCAATTCATTTTATAGAAACTGGTGGCTTAATTAGCTCTTTTCATACTTTGCAGTTATAGCATACTGTAAAAAATAATAAAATGGTCTTTGAATTGCACAAATTCAGTAATTTATATGAAAATAAATATTTTACTATTTTACTTGAGGGAGGTCTTTTTTTGTTTGTTTTCTTGTTAAGATTGGAGACAAAAGCTGTTCAAGCCACTCTAGCAGCAACACCCTGTCCAGTAATACATCCAGCAACAGTGATGAAAAACACTTTGGTTCTGGAGATCTGATGGATCCTGAGCTGCTTGGATTAACATACATCAAGGGGGCTTCTACTGACAGTGGGATTGATACAGCTCCCTGCATGCCAGCTCCTCTTCTGGCCCCTTTGCATCTTGCTGGCAGCAGGTCTGGAGTGCATTGTCGTACTGAGCAGTGGACTGAGTCTGCTGAAACTCCCGGGCCAGATGATGATCCAGCTAAAATCTATGCTGTTCATAGCTATTCTTCTGCTATTTCTACCAGTCATACAGCTGAAGGCAGTATGGGAGACCTGAGTGAAATCTCCTCTCATTCCAGGTTTGTGTTTCTTACAAATTATGGATTATAAATTAACATACAGCGAACTCTTTCTCGTTGTTATTCTGTTTACCTGTCTTTGATTTTTACTTTGTGTTGTGTTTAAATGCCTATACAAATGCAATTTTCAGACAATTTTTAATGAGTCTGTCTAATAAACATAGCTAGCCCTATTCCCAGATCTGACGGAGGCTTCATAGGTGACCGTGTGCACATTGCTTAGGATTTTAAAGTTGGGAAACATCCCTGAGTAAAAGTGAAGGTTGCACCTAGAACTAATTTTTTAATTTTTTTTTTTTCCTGATAGTATAGTGCAACAAATTACCTGGGAGTTAATGCCGAGGGAATTGCGGTGGACAATTTTTACATACAGTGCTGGACAACTTGTACATGTAGTGAAAATTAATTGCATACCATCCCTCCTAATTTACACTGTTGTGATGTATGCTTTACAATTTTGTTTGTTGAACTGAATTTCTGATTGATTTTCAGCTCCTCTTGTTGTTACCAATGGAATGCGTGCATGGTACATCTGTTGAAAAGCACACTTTGAAAGTGCACTTTTACAACTCATTGTCTTTATCTCCCAATTCCTATTTTATGGTGACTTTGAAGTTGAAGCTTTGGTCTATACATTAACATTTGTGCTCTGTAAAGGATGGAAGGATAGTGTTTGTTCTTCTTTCCCACTGATTTTCCTGTATTCAATGCCAGTCAGTACAGGAAAATAACCAAACAATACCTTGTATTCTCATTCTTTATATGCTTGGCATGAGTGAATATATACTTACATACTTACTCAGACTTTTTTTTTTCACAAGTTATATAAGATAGTAATAGTATAGACTGTGTGAAAACCAGCTTTCACATTAAGCTTTTGCTACCCCTGTGACAATGCAGAAGCTCCGGAATTACTCTGCTTTGTGTGTGTTAAGATTTAATTTTATATCTTGAGACTTCTGAAGCACTAGGAGTAAGCTCTGTGTTTCTAGGACTTCATCATAATGAGCTGCAATAGATTTCTAATGGCTAAAATATGTATTCTTGTATGACAGCTGTCATATTTAAAGTGCCAGGAAGACATTAAGTAATCTGCTGCTCAGTTGTGTGGAATAAACATTTTATGGATTCATGGAAAAAAATTATTTAAAAAAAAAAAAAGCATATAGGTTTTAAGTGAGTTTACCTAGGCATTTCTAAAGTAGTAATTATTGTAATTAGTAATTATTACTTTTGCTATTTATTTCTTACATAGAACATCCTTTGGACCCTAAAAATATATACTGCTTGTTCCAACCATTGCACTGAAATAATTATCTAAAACTATGCCTTTATAGGCATTTTGTTCCTTTACTTCAAAGATATTCCCTTATTTAAAATCTGCAGAATAAGGTTGTATGCTCAATTTTTCTTAAATTTGGTTATAAATAGAAGTCTAAAATCCTCTGATAGCAGCTTTGCTGTTGATCTTACATGTATTTTACATTGTGCTTCAATGTTTGCTTCATATTTAGGTTTCAATTTTCCATGATGGAATTATTTTCTTCACCACTTCTTTACATACTTAATTTGCATATTTGCAAGGATAGCAAGCAAAAAAGCTTTTAACATCACCCACATTATTTTCTTCCCACAAAACCTCATAATCTTGGTGTTATTTTTGGGGGAGGAAGAGTGAGGAGAGAAAAGAAAATAAACTGGATTTAAGATTAAATACACATACTAACTGGGTTCGAAATTATTAATCCAACACATTAATGATTCAGCTTTCTTCCACTTTAGGCATTTTAATTTGATCTAATGACATCTCTGTGTGTGCATTGCTTGCATTTGACTGCATGGACAGAGAAGTGTCATTGTCTCTTATGCTTTCAGCAACATCATCTGGTCCTCTGTCATTTAATCTAATGCTCTTGGGCTTAGATTAAAAGATAGCACTCTGTTTGGTATTTGTAAACCAACAATGGAAGCTAGGAGTTGCTGCTTCAGGTTTCAGCCTCTGATTTTAGGCAAGGCTCTTGGTTTCTGAACGCTTTGCTTACTTCACGTCCAAGATGAAAAGAATCTGTTCTTCAAGGCAATGTTTGCTTTGTTCATTTTAAATGATTTTCATAGTCTTCTCTTAGTTTCATTAGTGCCTACTAGTGCTATTATCATAAAAGAGGCTCTTAAAATTATCCAGAGGACTATTTTTGTTGAACTGAAATTTATTTCTGTTAGTATTAAATTCTTAATGATACTGGATGAAAGACACAGCTTAAACTGGCATGAACTGGAAAAATTAACATTAAGTGGAAAAGCACATAAGTTTTATAATTAGAGAGCTATTAGGGGTAATTTCCTATGTAGTTCTTGATGGAATTATACCATTAATAATGTGTGTATACATATTTACTTAAAACTACGTGCATGATTTCAATGTATATGTCTTGAACTTAGTCTGTTAATTTTAATTCCTATCACTTTGCATTGACATTTCAGCAAGTTGAAATATATACATTACTAGATTTAGAAATTCATCACAATTTTGTTCTCAAAGACCTTTACTGTATATGCTGCTGGCATATAGGAAAAGACTGTACCAATATTGCTACCTTGATTTTAACCTTGATAAAAAATGAACTTTAAGAATTATAGCTACATACCAGGCAAAGCATTTCTGATTTGTTGGTTTGTAGCAGATTTCATTTTTGCTTTTGTGTGTTTTCTTTTTCAGTGGGTCACATCATTCAGGAAGCCCATCAACACATTGCTCTAAAAAGAGTGGCTCCCTAGATACCTCCAAAGTCTATATAGTGTCGCAGAATACCAGCCAACAGATTTCTGGGTCAGTTTCCAAACCATACCACAGACAAGGAGCAGCGAGTAAATATGTCATTGGATGGAAAAAATCAGAAGGAAGTCCTACACCTGAAGAATCTGAAGTTTCTGAATGCCATGAGTGAGAAATCTTTAACTTTTTTGGGGGAAGAAGGAAAATAAAAATGTATTTTAAAATAGGATAGAAAAATGAAAAACTACAAATTCTGTTTCACTCTTAAACATTTGGGGTTTTTTTTCTGTACCTTTCTGTATCAAGAGTACATCAAAAAATGAAAAAAGACAGTAACTACACAGAGTACTGTGTTCTTTGTTCTATCCAGCTGCATCTTTTTGCCAAGTGTCAGATAAAGCAAGCTGACAGAAAATTCTGAAAATATGTGTAGGCAAAAACATATGGCTATGTCAGTCTTTCTCAATTTCCATTTTGAATCTCTAGGAAACAATTGGGAAGGTACAATTTTATTAATATCTTAAAGCCTTTTTCTACCAATCTTCCAGAACTCTAGTTAGTTGAAAAAAGCTTACTTCCTGCTGTTTCTATATTAAACTGTACTACCTTTTTGCCTATTACATCAGCTAATAAATTACAGATGAGAGAAATGACTGTAAAAGTATTGGTGATCTATGGTGGATAATTTAAAAAATTAGTGCCAGTTGGGACTATTTTAGTGGTACTTTGGTACGTTTTTCTTAGTATTTTTAATGAACAGGTATGAACTTGTGGTTAGAACCCCACAAGAAAAAGATTAAGTGTGGATAAATCTGATCCTCTCTTCACAATACTCTACAAAATGTGCAGACTTCAGTAAAACTACATGTTTCTAGAAAGTGACATTTAGACAAAAAATATTCAGAGCAGTTCTAATGAATGTGCAGCTTAACACAGAAATAGCTCATGAGAAATGTGTTCTTTTTAGGTGGAAGAAAAATACTTACACTCAAAGGAAAAGATGTAGTACCTGAAGTATATATAGAGTTGATACTTTTCTGTTGCTGCAACAGCAATAAGTAATGTTTGAATCCGCTGTTTAAAACTAACCATTATATTCCTGTTACCTTCAACATCATCTTCTCAGATAGCCTTCTTGCTTTCTTTTTGTGCATAAGCTATTCAGTTCTATCTCTCAGTAAATCATAGTCAGCCCTATATACCTCAGTAAATTGAAAAGATGACATGCAGTATGTTTCGTGTTGCATTGCTCTTTGTTTAATGGAAATGGGTTATTTGCATCTAATATCTCATTGCATATGTGTGCGTGTTTATGACAAGATTCATACTTTAACATATAATCTAGAATATAAGTTCTATGAAATATTAGCCTGAAGTTAAGTTCTTAAATTCCTGATTTTCAAAAGTGGATGATGTTACAACCTTCCTGGCCTGGTTATTTGTGGGGATTTTTTTGTGTTATTTTACTGGTGATTCTATAGAAACATAGACTCTTAAAATGGCTTAGGCTGGAAGGGACCTTAGAGATCAACTAATCCAACCTCCCCACCAACCTTCCATGCCTCTCAACTAGACTAGGTTGCTCGAGGCCTCATCCAACCTGGCCTTGAACACCTCCAGGCAGAGGGGATCCACAACCCCTCTGGACAATCTATTCCAGCATCTCACCACCCTTGTACTGAAGAACTTTTTCCTAAGATCCAATCTAAACCTGTTTTCCCTCAGTTTAAAACCATTTCCTCTTGTCCTATCACTGGACACTCTTGTGAAGCGTCTCTCTCCAGCCTTCCTGTAGGATCCCTTCAGGTATTGGAAAGCAGTCATTAGGTCGCCCTGGAGTCTTCTCCAGGCTTAACAACCCCAATTCCCTCAGTTCAGAGGTGCTCCAGCCCCTGGATCATCTTTGTGGCCCTCCTCTGGGCTCGTTCCAACAGATCTGTGTCCCTCTTATGGTGGGGACACCAAAAATGGATGTAGTATTCGAGTTGGGGTCTCAACAAGAGCAGAATAAAGGGGGAGAATCACCTCTCGTGATCTACTGGCCACACTCCTCTTGATGCATCACTAGGATACAGTTGGCCTTCTGAGCCACATGAGCACACTGTCAGCTCATGTTGAGCTTCTTGTCAGTCAGCACCCCCAAGTCCTTCTCTTCAGGGCTACTCTCAACCCACTGTGTACCCAGGCTGTAACTGAGCCTGGGATTGGCCCAGCCCAGATGCAGGGCTTTGCACTTTGACTCGTTGAACCTCCTCTAGTTTGCATTGGCCCATTTCTCAAACATGTCGAGGTCCCTCTGGATGGCATCCCTTCCTTCAAGTGAGTCCACCACACCACTTGGTGTTGTCAGCAAACTTGCTGAGGGTGCACTCGATGCCATTGTCCATGTCTCTGACAAAGATGTTGAACAGCACTGGACCCAGAGCAGATCCCTGAGGAACTCCACTTATGACTGGTCTCCACCTGGACATCAACTCTTTGAGTGAGACCTTCTAGCCAGTTCCTTATCCACCGGGTGGTCCATCCATCAAGTCTGTGTCTCTGCATCTTAGAGACAAGGATGTCATTTCATATATTCATATATTCCCTCTCCACCGCTCAGTGTTTTAATTGCTTAAATTGCTCAGTCATAGTAGTATTTGTACTTAAAAAGTGGTGACTTCATTGATTCCCACAAGTTTTTGCATTTTGAAGTTGATGAACCCCTGAAACAATTACTCTTTATTTTGAATGGAACCCTTAAAACCAAATTCTATACTGAATCATGGTATTTAGATTGAAACCACAGCAATTCAGAAAAGTATCTTCAAATCTGGCAGTACTTCATATACCAGAAAATATTTTCAGATTTTTCCATGGTTTACAGCGTTGCTTCACCTCTTTCTTTCTAGGAAAGCTTTCTATACCTCACAGACAGGAAATAACTCTCCGTGGATAATTATGTTGAAATAGAATAACATCTCTAATTAGCTATGATGATGAAAATCAGGTCAATTGCTGAATGTTGTGCCACTATATGTTATAATTCACTGAGAATTACACTTCAGCGTAGCAAAGCTTGTTTCCTCTCTGCTGAAGACAGTCACTGATGATGCTGCACTTGGCAGTAATGGCTTCAAATGTATGTTCTGTGTGATTGGGGATCTCTAGGTTCTTCTGTATTGATTGGATACAATATCACCCTATAAAATATTGATTTATTTTTTTTTATTATTTGCTAAGGAAGTAAAAATTAAAATGTTTGCGATTAACTGTTGAAAATATTGATATACACACAGCTTTAACAATAAAGAAGTATCGTGTGTAATAAAAATTTAGGAAAAAAAAAAGAGAGAGGCAAGCTAGCAGAAAAAAGCATTATGCTTTTTCTAATTGTTTTTCAGAATTCCTAAAATTATTTTTTTTTAAGAAGTTCATTTTGGACTCACGAACAGTTTCATAAAAATAAAATGACTGAAAAAAAAGATGCACTAAATAAGAGTGTGCTGTGTCAGGAGATGATTCTAGAATTTTCACTTTGTGACAGAAAATAAATGCAGTCTTTCAAAGCCAAGAGCACTATTGTTTCTCTTGTTAAAAACAGCAATTGTCTCAACAGAGTGTATGACGATATTGATGCTGTGTCTGCGTCA
The DNA here is from genome assembly GCA_025331215.1 of Actenoides lindsayi. Taxonomy (NCBI): domain Eukaryota; kingdom Metazoa; phylum Chordata; class Aves; order Coraciiformes; family Alcedinidae; genus Actenoides; species Actenoides lindsayi. Next base: position 24,990 of record WTSP01021844.1, on the reverse strand, counting down.
AGTCCACTCCAAGCATCTGTAAGGAATGCCATTGTTGAAAGCCAGCAAGTCTTGTCCAAAGAAGATTTCATGAAGTTGATGCTGCCAGACAACCTTTCTATGGAGGAGGGGAGAAGAAAGGTTAGCTACCTTGTTTGGCTTTGTGTATCTCCAACACAGTTACATGATAAATTAAGTTCTGGTATTCTTAAAATTGCTATAGAGAAGGCAATATCATATTGTATATGCTAAGTATATTCCATGTGGACGCTATAAGTCCAAAAATATAATTACGCATAATACAAAAATTATATCTAGTTTGATGATTATTATGTATGAAATAGATTAAGTATGTCTTTGCTTAGCTTGAGCGGAGACAATTGCAGCTGAGGAGCTTAATTATAATTTCAAAGATTAAAAGTAACATTTTCAAGGGTGAATGCCTAAATTTATACACCTCATATGGTATTAAAGCACATAAATAAAAGTCGCCTGCTTTTCCCTGCCCTGCGATACTTGGTACCAACAATTCTGTTTGAAGTCTGAAACACAACTTAATATTAGTGGCAACTGCTCAAAAGGCATAATTTTCAGTGCTAGTCAAGAGCATACATCTAATTTTTATAGTACAAAGGCAATTGGTAATATTTAAAAGTTCACAAAAAGTGGATAGAGAACTCCCCAAAGTATACATGACTCTGAATTCTGTGCTTAATGTGTAATAAAGCACAAAGCAATTAAATTACTTGAGATAAGTGTCACACTTAGATATTAACTCAATGCTCTCTTAACCCACTGTGTTTATACAATGTGCTAAGTAGCATAATCATCATGTCTGAACAGAAGTAACACATGGGAATCCTCTAAGTGCAGAGTTGGATTTAAAATTCAGATCATATATATATTTTTTTTAACATGCAGTATGTTAAGGGTGCATTATATGTATGTGAATTCTTATTAATAATGCCCTAGAGGTTTTTATGGTGTATGATTGACACAATAATTGGTTTTCTGTGATGATTTCAAGAGCTGCCAATGTTTCTGGCTACCTAAATAAGAAACAACAAGGAGTGAGGAGGTTTGGCTATCCTGAGATAAATTTCTGATGTCTACTTCCCCTCCCAAGACACTCAAAGAAAAGCTCACTGAGAGAGACCATAGGCCCTGACTCACAGGGGATCCCCAGTTATAGGACTTGGCAGTATCCACGCTGTCTCCAGTGCTTGATTATACATTCATAGAGGGTAATAATCTTAGTATAGGAGAGTCGGTTGTCTTTGACAGCAGAGCCAAGAAGGAACTTTCTGAATATGTAAGAGTCTACAGAATCAAATTACATTTTTGGTTTGGTTTTGCACCCTGAAGCTTTGTAAAGCTGTAACAACTGACATTTAACATGTTTGGATACCTAGTAAACAACCTGTATATGTAGTATAAGGTTGAGCAGCCGAGTAACAGCCCAAAATTGCAGCAGGATGCCTGCTGGGAATCTTGAGTGCAGGAAAGAGAATTGGAGACCCTTCAATTCAGAGGATGAAGTTTTTAACCCTTTGGCCAATGTGGTCCCTAATTAGGCTCAGGGTGTTTTGATATTCTTTAATCACTGATTATAGAAGGATACCGTATATCCATTCTCTTAAGGATGCCGTGTATGTCCTCTATCTATTCATTTACGGATGCAGCTTATGTCTGTATTTGTGATCATTTTTTTGTATGTGTCACAATGAAGTGTTTGGTGATGTTTATTCCCACAGGCCATATCTCTTTCAGGCAAATTTCTAGAACCGATGAAGCATTTTGATGCTTTCCTACATTAGAATCTGAGTATCTCCCTCAATTTTCCCTGGGACACAGTAAAGCATTCAAACTATTGAGCATGTTCTGTATTGTCATCAAGATCGATACTTTCCTGAACTAGCACTATGAAGTGTATTGAAGTATTTTGTAAAGACTGTCTTGTGGTGTGATTGAGTTTCTGTGTATTTCTTTTAAAAGAATTCATCAGTGAGCAGGTTTTTTCAGAAGTATAACAATGTATAGTTCTAGATTCTATGCTATATTCTCTGTTTTTAAAAGCTACTGCTCTTAAGCATATGTTCTGCATAGGGAGTGTATGACTCATAAGTAATTACAAAGAAAACAAAACAGGATATTAAATTGTTACATGCAGGAGCAGCCAGCTAAGGCAATAACTGATACTTGTAATGAATAACTGGATTCCCACTACTGAAGAATGACTTAAGAAGTGGAATGGCCCAGTTTTACAATACAGTAACATCTTGTTTTACTGTAGATATTTGGACTGTGGTTTAAGTAACTTTTTGAAATGCATGAACAGTTTTCACTGAACTCTATTATCATCTTTTCTAAGCCTGTGTCGTCATATCTGGAAAGATGCAATGTCTCAAGTCCCGTTTGTCATCCAATGAATAGTACTGGACCATATATCAGTTCAGAATGTTTAACATTAAAGCATAGTCATTTCAAATTAAGATCAAATCATTCTATGTAGAATTTTGAATAAATGTTGCCAGAGTTGGTAACCTTTTATATATTTCTGGCAAACATTGCTGTCATAAGGCTATGGAGGTTTCATTTAGCATTTCGGAATTAATACAACTATACAGTATCTGATAAATTCGTGGTGATATGTTCCAAAATATCAAGAGAAAGTATGAAAATCCACTTCAGTAACTCTTTTGAGGCCTCAGTAGATCTGATATGGTGGAATAGATCTCTAATCTTCTGTATTAACTCAAAAATTTAAGAATGCCTGCCCAGAAAAATGTTTCCAAGAACTGATGATGGGATATAGTTGTGAGAGTTATTTTAATCAGTAAAACATGTACTTACTTAGATCTTCACATTTTCATGTTTAGTTTTCATTTTATGGAAACCTTTCGCCACGGAGGACACTTTACCGTACCCTGTCTGATGAAAGTATATGTAGCAATCGAAGAGGATCTTCATACGCTAGCTCTCGAAGTTCAATGCTAGACCAGGCCTTGCCAAATGATATCTTATTCAGCACTACCCCACCGTATCACAGCACCTTGCCTCCCAGAATGAGCCTGACTCCTGGAATGGGAAATCTGAGAAGTAAGTGATTGTTGCTGTCATTGATGAGTTTATAATTTCACCTTAAAAGTAAAATCTAAAAAATGTTAAGTCAGTATTCTAGATATCCTAGTAAAAGCATATTTGGTCAGCAGTACATGCCTATGCTTGCTCTAGTGATCCATTCAGAATTACCGTGTTTGGCGACAGCATTCACTTCTCTTCCCCAGAAAATTTCATGAGTGACAAGCAACAAACATTTGTCTGAAGACATTTCTTGTTACCGTTTTCCAGTGCTGACCTAATTAAGCCAAGCTGGCCTCTTGGTTTTTTATTTGTTTTTTTCTTTTTTGTGTGCCTTGAAATTACTGAAATGTTGACGAATATATCCAAAATAATAGGTAAAGTGGACAGCTTCTATTTAGGTGATCCTTTTGGTAATATCTTAAAAGGGAATGTACAATAGTTGTCATCATTTCCAATTTCAAAACTGAATTTGCTGTTTGGTTTTTTTAACATGTTAGTAAAACTTTTGCAAATAACACTTCTTTAATGGCAGAAAAGAGAGTAGCTTGGGATGCTAAATTAAAACTATTTTGCGAAGGTGTCTCTTTCCTTGTGAGGTTTTTATAAGCAGGATCTTTATTAGATGCTTCTCTTGCAATAATTCCAGTATGGAGTGATGAACTGTAATTTTGTAGTACCTCAGTGGAAAAAAATGGAATGAAAATTAAAAAAAAAATAAATTGGAAAAATCTATATTCTTATATACCACAGCCCAATCTATACAGCCAGATACATATATTTAGGGTACTTATCCATATTTATTTATTCAGTAAGAGAGAATTGGTTGGGGTTTTTTTTTTAAATGCTAAATCTCCTCACTTCTCAATTATTTTAGGCTGACTTACAGGGAATGCCTAATTTAGGGGAACAAAAAAAAAAAAGCAGCTTTAGTTAGCTACTTTAATATTGCATCACAGCTGACTGCAATTTAAAAAAAAAATAATAGAGCAATTGTGGACTCTGAAGTCCATAGTTAAGTAGCTGTGGATGGGTTTCTTGAAAGCATTACGGACTTCTGTAGGTGCATGTCCAGAGAGAATGCAGACAGATGACTTAAAAGAAATAGTAATAAAATGGGCTCTGTCATTCATCCTGTCCTTCAGAAACTAGCAGTCACTTACTAACTCTCAGAAGTAAGCCTTATGTACAAAACACTTCCCTGTTCATAGTGGCCTCAGCTATGAGACTCAGTTTTAGTCACTAACTGCTGGTTAATTTTAAACTGGTATCACGAACAAGGGCGAAGTTCCTGCTTCAGCTGGGAATGCATTCTTGGTATACCTTTTGCCATTTAAAAAATATTCTTCTGTTGGAGTGAAACTTGACTATAAATTTAATATGAAAAGATCTTTTGCTTTTACTGATAGAGAATGGAGGCCCATTTTGTTTCATTTGAGACTAATTCAGTAGACATTATAGTCTGTGAAGGAGTGTGTATATAATCAGGCATCCTGATTCTATTTCATTATTTTACTATGTTAGCCTGTGTTTTTAGAAGCATTTCCTTTAAAGGTAGTCGTGCAATGAGATCAAACCTTCAGTGTGCTTTTGTTCTGGAGATCGACACCGGCAAATTAATGGTGTATACTCAAGGTGCATACTGCTTCTCCAGCAGTGAAATTTTAGCGGTTTGTGTATTAGTTCTGTCTGAAACACCTTATTTTCCATTCTTGCTGCTTCTTAGATACAGAAAGTTATTCATACACAAAGCTGTGAAAAACATGAAAATAGTATCCTGTCAATCAAAATGAAGCTGTTTGTTGATAGCAAGGCTGTTCATTCTTTTCTATGTTCATTCATTCTACAGTCTTTCTTTTCTGCTTCTGGTTTTGTATTCTGAAAGTGCCTTTCAATACCAGAAATATAGGATCTTTTATGATGGTTGTTTTGAGGAAGATTTAATTAGTTATCTGTAGTTACCCTCTGAAAACAAACACATCATGACCGGCCCACCTTTGTTTTCAAAATAAGGTTAGTCGGTATTTCCATATGAGAAACTAACTTTGGCTCTTGTTAGGAATGTTTTTGTAACCACTGCACATCAGGTATTTACATCCTGTAGCAGTGGTGGTGTGAGAGGTTTCTTTTTCATTTATAATTTTAGCTTGAGGATGCAGTTTAAAATATCATGATTCTTAGCTGTCATGGTAGTATCTTTTGTAAAATCTGTATGTTTGTGATCTTAAAATATTTTAATTTTACTGATATTTCATGTTTACAGAAATCAGTGTAAATAGTGTGGTTTTGGCTTGAATTCATTTTAGAAAGTTACATTTCTTGCATATTAATCCCCAACATGTGGTACATGAAATATTGTGGCAACACCAAGTCTAATGAGAGCAAGGAAAAGAGTGTGATTAATAGGTAAGCAAGGCAGCACCAAAACCAAAGCATAGTAGGCAATGTGAGGGGTTTCGGTTTACTGGGAAATGAGAATTATCAGACAGAATAACCATGCAAATACGGAAACAGAAATGTCAACTGTGTGAATGTGGGAAGATGAGAAAATGAAACTATAGGGTTTTTTTTATTGTTTTACCACTGGAAGAAGTGAAGTGAAAGAAGAGTTGCTTTCAGTAAAGCCTGAAGTGCAAGCTCTGACAGTTGAGTGCTGTTGATTGCACAGAGTACACAAGTGTAGAAAGATTTATTTCATTTTATCTTATTTTTAACTTAAACCAGAAAGCAGAACTCATGTATCTGAGAACTCTGGAGATTTACCTTAGGGACATTAAAGATTCCCTGAGACAGTGCTGTTCACATTGAGCGATTCTAGCATGCCATACATGGTTGCAGGTACAAATCTTTCCCCCTTTTGGAAATTTATGGCAGTTGAATGAGCAGGGAAAGAATGAAAACAATGAGAACCACCGATACAGAGCTAGTGTACTAACACAAGTCAGAAACCCAGAAGGACACACAGACAGAGTCTGGCTGACATTGCAGGCACTGTGGTCCATTCCTATGATGAAACACCAAAGGAAAGGGGAAAGAAAAATTCCTGAAGTGATACACTGACATGAAATTCTTATGCCATGAGGAAAGGAGCAAGGTACGGGATAATTGCAGTGAAGAGGACCGTAAGGAAGGGAACATTTTGCAACAATACACTAACAAATTCTGAAAATTCTTGGATTATACATTCTATAGGGAAAGGGCCACCAGGAGTGCAGGTGATAGGTGTCTGCAACGATGTTGTTAGATGAAAGCCTGTCTTAAAACTGGCTTACTACCAGTGTTAGCTTCAATTCAAAACTAACCTCACTGATAAGCAGTATTAAAATGGAAGAGCATCACTGTGTATTGATCATAATATTGGGTCTGACTGAGCTGGAGTTAATTTTCCCCATAGAAGCCCTCACCATGCTGTGCTTTGCACTGAGAGCTAGAAAGGTGCCGATAACACACCCATGTTGTGTCTACTGCTGAGCAGGGCTCACACAGCACCAAGGCTGGTTGGTTTTTGTATAACATTCCCCCCTGCAGGGTTGGACAAGATCTTGGGAGGGGACATGACTGAGACAGCTGACCAAAATGACCAAAGGAATATTCCATACTATATGACGTCAGCTGAACTATAAAAGCTAGGAAAAAGGGGTGGGTTTGTGGGTGAGTGTGTGCATTGGCTAGTCCTCCAGAGCAACTCTACACATTTGGAGCCCTGCTTTTCAAAAAGGGGCCAGAATGATAGGAAGTAGAGAATAAATCTTTGTTTTCTTCTGCTTCCATGTGCGGCCTTGCTTTGCCTTAACCCACGAGTTTCATCTTATTTTCTTCCCTCTGGCCCAGCTGGGAGGAGAGGAGGGAAGGGTGGGCACCTGGCTTCCAGCCAAGGTCAAACCACCACAGTTATGTACAATGTGAACAATTTGGAAATCAGTTTTCCAGTAAGCAAATAAAGACTGTTGATTAAATAATTCATGCAACTAAAGGAATGTATATGTTGTCTGTTACAGATTCTCACACGGTGAATAATCCACCATACCACAACATGAAACTATTTTCAATAACAAAAGGGAAGGGAAAAGTAGTTATAGGGAGCACACATCCACTAATCTAACAGTAGTGTGACCATATGTCCATGAGAAAGTCTACTAGCACACTGGTATCTTTGAAGGGAGACTTTGAGCAACCCTAGGTAACACTGAAGAAGGGAAGGGTTCAGCAGGCAGAAGGTGTCATGTAAGAGGACCATGGAGATATAATTGGTGATTGCAGGAAAGAACAGGAAGCAAACAATGGGATTTATGACTGCTTGTGACTTAAAATGTTCCTTCACTTGCAGCATCTTTTGAAATAATCTACTTTTAAATGACATGTCTAGTTTGAGCACAGTGAGGAGTATTTAGCAGATATTTTTCATGATGTACAGTCTCTACGTAAAAGTAGCTATTCCAACTGAAGCAGGATACTTGTCTTGGAAGTAGAAAAGGTTAAGTCAGGTGAATCTTTTTTCTTTCTGTATAACCAATTACTCTTTGAATAGAAAGGCATATGGGACTGATGATAGTCAATTTGAGGAGCTCTGTTGGAAACTGAATTGACCATGTAACTTTGGTGAAAATAAGGACTCTTCAAGAGGTACTTTTATGTACAAGCAATAACAAAAAATTCCTAAGTGTAGGAAGAGAGTGACATAACTGAAAGGACCAGCAACCACAAGATCAATGATTCTGTGCCAAAAGGAGTATAGCAAATAAAATCATCTTTAAAACTGAAATATAACACTGACATTGTTTCCTCAAAGGAAACTCTGTGCTGCTTCAAAACCAATCTTGTAGGCAATGAAGATAGCAGCCTATGAAATTAGCCATATCCTCCTGAACACGCAGAGGTGGCCATGCTCAAGCATATCTTGCCACCTTTGCACGTATCAAAAAGGAAGACAACAGGCAGCTGCAGTTGCTAAAGCGGCACTCATACAGAGAAAAAGTGGAAGTAACAGCAAGGTAAGAGGAATAGGGAAGAAGTGCACATACAGGAGGCTAGAAATAATTTATCTCACCTGGAGCATTACTTAAATACAATGTTCTCTGAAATTCAAAAGCATGGAGAGTCCTCTGTCATTAGAGCTCCTTTCTTTTTTTTCTTAGGTTTTGTTTTTTTTTTTTTCCTACTCCCCCACCCCTGACATTTCCCTTTGCACAAGAACACGTAATTTATATCTTGAAAATTAATTCTTCTGTGGTGGCATCCTTTTATGCCTGTTCAGTTATTCTGCTTATCAGCACGAGCACTTGCGTTTGCAGAGCTATCAATATTCAAATCCCTACTCTGGCAGGCTTTCTGTGGTTGAGTTGCTCTGTCAGGTCTTATGCAGGACCAAATAAGATCCACCCTAAGGTGAACTGAGGTTCTTACAAAGACAATGCATAATGAAGGGTGACTACTGGTGAATATATCACTCCTACACTTTAATTTGGAAAGCCAGCAGAATCACACTGGGAGCAGGCATCTTTCTGACAGGTCTCACTATCAGTTTCTGTAGGTTGATCATTCAAAAGCAGTGACTTTTCCCATAGAGCCTGCCTGCTGCTCTAGCACTAAAAGCTGGCTTGCCAGCCTTTCAAATAAGGCATTCTGTCTGTTTTCCACAACAGGGGTGTATAAAATATTTGTACTTGCATAAATAAGGTTCTTATAATTCCCAGTCATATACAAAAGTTCAGAGACTGCTCTGATGTTGAGCTTCCAATGTATTTGCACCCCAAGGTAACCTTAGATAATATTTTTTTGGTATGTTTATAAGGAACCAAAAAGAAAACCGTAGTGCAACTGTATGGGTAGAATATATTTGTAGATTAAATTTTCCATTTTATGTAACATCCACTTTTGCATACTGAGTAGATATTGAGAAAGATATTTCTACAGAGGTTTGTAAAGCCACTTCCAATTGCAATATAACAATACTTCATCTTTCATATAGGTTGTAGAACAAGATAAATTCCACAATAAACAGGATTTCTACCTCTTATGATTTTTTTATTTTATTTTATTTTGCTTTGTGGGACTCCTGATTTTTGACAAAGGATTGCAAAACTTCATTATCCTATTTCTAATTTTTTGTTGGTTTGGGGTTTTTTTTGTTGCTTTTGGTTATTTTTTAAAAAACAAGCTTTCTGCAAATAATATGCAGTAATCATTGCTCCGTGCAGTAGAATGTTCTGTAACAGGCTACTGATTTTGGATTTTTAGGTCAGAAATACTCGGTTCAAATGGATTTTGCTATACCTGTCATTGTCCTGACACCAATGAAAAACACGCCATTTTCTTAAACTAAAATGTATATTCTACTTGCATGTGTCAGTTTTTTCATTCATTGATTTTTGTGTGCGGTGTTTTCCTGGAAAAAAATATTCCTTCTAAATATTATCACTAGCATAACTAAATGGAAATTTTCTTCTGAAATATTTGGGGAAAAATTACTATTTTGACCTTTGTATTTTATAGAATTAGGTAACATCTGAAACAAAATTTCTATTTTCCTGACTATACTATGTAATAAAAATACAATATTGTATCACTAGCTTTATGATTAAGACGAAATGTGATTATAAATGATGTAATGCGTTTATATTCAGTTTTAAATACCTCTGTGTGCCTCTTCATCAGTATTCATTTTAATGTGTTGAGATTGATCAGCGTGAAGATTGCTATGGATAGATAAGGACAATGTAATACTATTTAAGATAATTATGAAAATTAGCATCTCCTCTATTAAGATGTATGTTCATGGTACCATTCTAAAAGACTGCATAACTGAACGCTGTGTTTGAACTAACTTCATAGTGTATACCTTTCAATTAATATGCAATCTATCTACAGTATACAATGTGTTAAAGCTCACTCTGAAGCTTAGAGATTGACACACAGATCTTATGTTCTCAGATATAGAGCTCCAAGTATTAAACTAATAGGGTGGTATTTTCAATGTGAAAGTGAGTTTTGGATGTAGGCTAGAATTTTAAAATGTATTCAAAGAAAACAGGTAATATTTTTTGAATCGCTTCTGGAACTGAAATACGTTTCATTTTAATACTGTGCATATAAATATCTCATATGTTGTTTCACAGCCTTCTTAAAAATATAACTTTGTGTATTGAGCAACTTCTCTGCGCTGTTCTCAGGTTTAATATGGTATGCTTTAAGAATGGATGCTGCCTACGCACACGGCATTCACATGAAAATTCAAAGAGCACATCATGTGCAAAGTGGCACCAAAAAAAAAATCCCAAAACACCTTTAGAAACCCTTGCCACCTTATTCTGCCGAAGTTTAAAAATTGTTCCACCCATACTGAGTACTGAACAGGAAAACACAAAATGAGAAATGAAGATAAGCACTCTTGGCTTATACATTTTTTTACAGTTCATTATAATAGCTTCAACGTTAATTGTACATCATTGTTATAGGAAGACTAATTATTTTGTTTATTGTTTAGATGAATTCTGGTTCTCAGATGGGTCCTTATCTGATAAAGCCAAATTCAATGATCCTGGCCTGATGCCCCTGCCAGACACTGCCACAGGGCTAGACTGGTCCCACCTGGTAGATGCTGCACGAGCGTTTGAAGGTAACAGGAAAATCTGAATAAAAATCAATGTTCAATACAAAACTTTTTTTTTATTATTATTTTTAAGTATATATCTTACAGCCACAATTTGAATTACAAAATTTCAATGTTTGCCTCTTCAGCCCCTGAGTTCTTTTGGCAGTATCACTACTCAGTGCAGAAGATTGTCACTGAAAATTTGAGTTATTTATGATACTTTCAGTATTTATCCTAGATACAATTCATCCAGTTAGGGACCTAAGTTCTTTCTGTCATCAGCTGGAAAAATCAGGTGCTTTGAAGGAGAGATTCAAAGCATTTAAGTCAGATGTTTAAAACAAAGCTGGGAGTAACACTCCCTTGAGTTTATTGTGTTGTGTTTATAGACTTGTGTGTGTATTCCAAGGGATGTTGCAATCCCTCTCAGTTTTCATAATAAACCATTGAAAAACAGCAAAAATGTGCAGGATATAGACCAGGTTTGCATTATTAAATTATAAGGCAAGCTTAAGTAAGAAAAAAACACATTTGCTCTCTGAGAGCTAAACCTACACATAATGTATAAACACAGAAAGGTGGATGTTGATTTGATGGTATATATGAATACACACAGTTGAATGCTTGTTTTGGTTTTTTTTTTTCTGAGGGGTGTTTTGCTTAGGTCACTATGCTGTCCTAAATTTTCCAACATTTCTTAACTGGAGTAACTGTCATTAGTGAATGTATGGGAAATCAGAGGTATCTGTGAAGAGGGGTGACGTTACCACAGTCATCATTATATAAGATACAGGTCTTAACATTATGAGAAGAACTGGTTATGACGTTAGTGATGAGATGTTGGGGTTTTTTTTTAACTAAAAGCAACCATGGGAATCAGTTTTCTGGTACCTGATTCCTTCCCGAAGTATGAAGGGATTTCTGTTTGATCAAAAGCTCTTCAGAACTTCTTACTATACTGTTCCTTACTATTCAGTACTACTCAAGCACGCCTGTTGTAGCTGGCAGGAAGTAATGTGATGCTGAGGTCGATTTATTTGCATCAATAAATGAAGAACTCTGTACTTAAAGAATGTTTTTAAATGCTAACAAAAATTTTGACTTCAGCTGACTAGAAGGTCATTCTGTACTAGTTATTCTATATTTTTAGCTTTCTTTGAAAGCTTTAATAGATTTTTTCATTATTCTTACCTACTTAATACTGTGACTAAAATAATTTCACTTTGGTGTTATGTGATTACTGTTTGAATTTGAAAGAAGTAGAACAATATACCTATCCAGAGTGCCCTATCCTAGGGAGGTGGAATATTCACTTGTTGGGTTTCAATTGCAAAAGCTTAGATATGTCTGTAGATAACACTGAAGAACTGACAGTCTGAGTCACAAGATAGAAACTTTTTATTGTTTGGGTTTTTTAATTACTGGAAGAACTTGAGTAGTAAATAATATTAATCTAGTTCTGTACAAAGGAATGTAATTATTTTCTGTTTAGGACTTTACAATAGAGACATCTGTGTATATGTTGTATGATTTATAAAATGTTTTGACTAAATTCATAGTACTGTAATTTGAAATTTTTACAAGGAATGAAATGTTCAAACCCTTGTTCAGCTTTGTCTAGCCTATGTTTTGCAATTTGAAAGTAATTTTAAAAGAATAAGTGATAAGCATGTCATAAAAAACCAAACAAACAAACACACCAAAAAAAAACCACTGGGAGGGAACATGTTGGCTATAAGTTAGCAGACACAGTTTCCTTATGTGTTTTAATGTTGTTGACTTAGGAGTTGATTCAACTTCCTATTTAAAAATAGCTTGGAACTAATGTTCTGAATTCAATATATGTGAAACATAGAGTGCATGATTCTAAAGTCTGTCCACTTCTGAATATAAAACTGCTTTGATCTTCTTTATTAAACTAGGTGAAAATGTGATCCCATTTTATATAGAACCATCTTAAAAACCCACAAAAGAAACAACAACCCCCCTCCAAACCTTCGATGAAAAAGATCACAAAATCAATAGGACTTGCTTACTAGTGATTTAAGAAAATAGAGTTGTTTTCTACTTTGGCTTTGCCAAACTAATATTTCAGAGTCATGTTCTGTTCTAGAACGTAGAAACAAGACTATTTTATTCTTTGTACAAGGTCTTTTCTTAATATAGACTTATTAGAATTACCAATCTGATTCCAAGGTCAAGATTTTTCCGTGATCTCTCTAGACTGTATGTTGACAACTTACATATTTTGATCAGTTCAGCATTCATAATGTGGACCTCACAATCCTTCATCTCTCTCTTTTAAAACACAATTGTATCTTGATTAATGTTAAATATAGCCTTTTCAGCCACTCATAATGTTGGCATTAATTGGATTAAGAATTAAATATAGTAGCAAGATTTTTGCTACCATCATCTCTACTGAGAGTTTATTCATGGCTGTAACAAGAACAGTGGTCCTATGTTTGAACAGTTGACTAGGTTGTTCATTAATTAATATTAGCTGTTATCCAACTGAAGCCTTGGACTTATATAGAACAGCAGTTTTTAAACTGTGGTCTGTGAGGCTGGAGTAAGTCACAACTTTTTTTTTTACTTTTTTTGAAGGCATGACGATAACCCTTTTCATTTTGTATTTCATTTTCACTACATTTGCTTGGCAAGAACTTTTGTGGGAAGCTGAATATTTACTTCAGACTTTTCTTGAAAATCCTCTGTTATTCCTAAGACAGATCTTTGTGGTGCAGTGGAGAGCTGTGCAGCCATTAACTCCACAGACTCCAGAAGCTGCATCGGTGAGAAGCTTTGCCTGAGCTGTTAAGGGTCAGTGTCCAAAAGCTGGAGCACAGTGCAACACTATTTTAAGTCTTTGCACTGCATAGGACATAATTTTGACTCTGATGCTTACGGAGATATCATCCTTTGAATGCATGCAATCAGTAGCAAGTGATAGACTTCTATTTCTTTTGTACATATATAGGCTACTTCTAGTTCCCTTCTCTTTGTTTTTTTTGGTGGGAGCTGCAGAAACAGTAAGCAGGGAGCAGTTGATATGCTGGAAATACACTGCTGTAGTATTTTTATATCTATCCCTGAAGCAAACAATAAAAAATAGATAGAGCTAGATGTGACTGTACAACAAAAGAGGCAGGGCTTTAGGGAGGGCAGTTGGGGTGAAAAAGGAGAAGTTAAAGAAGCAGAAAGCAAGCATGTTGGGCTGAGTAAAGATAAAGATACAGGGATTTATACAGTAAAATGGAAAGCCAGATTAGAAAAAGGGGAACAAAGAAATCTTAGAAAAGAATAAGGGAAAAGGAGAGAATGTATTTTTTTTTCAATTCTCTCTCTGTATTATCCTTCCAATAGATCTCCAAGTTAGGAAAGAAGGACTGGCTTTCAACATGTGTGTTGTTGCTGATGGCTCATTTTGGATCTTTTTGATGTGTCGGGGAACAAAAGGAGAAGCCTTTCTAGATGTCCATACGTGTTACAGTCATTACAAAAGAGAATTTACACAAACATAATTATTGATTATTTTTATTAATAGAACTTTGTGCTATTTATGCTACTTTAAACTGGGATTATTTTTCTTAAAAAGAAGAAAAAAAAAAAAAGCTGTTTAGTATTTGATAAATCATACCATGGGAATTAATTAATAGCCTAAGAAAGTCCCTCTGATGTCTTTTATTTAGTTCATTAAAATAGGTGATTTCAACTTCTGATTTTTTCCCTGATTATATTTATGAATGTCTACTAGTGCCACTCAGAATGCTGCATGTCTTAATGCAGATTTATCTTTGCAGAAACATCTGTTGTACTATAATTAAAATTATTTTAATACTTCCAGTTGAAATCCCTGTAACTTAATGCAAGTAATGCTACTCATAGCATAATGAGAAAGAAGTGAAGCATTAAGCACATGAAATAATATTTTAACCAAAATAGTATCTTAAACTGCTGGGGGGGGGGAGCAGGAAAAAGAAAAAAAAAAGAAAATATTTACTTAACATTTGGTCATTCCTAGTGCATGCATGTGTAATTGTTTTTTGCTTCAGTGCATATGTCAGTGTATTTTTGTGGGTAGACTTTGCCTTAATAAAGAGAGAGCAGCTTTATACACTGTACTCTATTAGCCTTCTTTTCTCTCCAGTGTATCAAAATTGTCTGGATTTTTTTCTTGCCTTTGTTAGTGGTCTGGAACAATGAAAATCCAGACTTAAATTCTTAGTTGTTACAACCGTAAAATTTTATTACTTGAAAGTGAGACATGAATTTTGTCTTATCTTTGGACTTGCTAAGTCAACTGTTGCTTAAAAGTTTGAAATAAACACCAATATATTTTTGCAAATGCTTTTCTATGCATGGGGCCTTTGTGGGGTTTGGAAAGGATCTCCCAGACAATAAGAAGAGCTCTAAGATTTACATGTGTTTTCTTCTGATTAGTATGCATATATCATTTGAATTGAATAGGAGGTGTCTCTGTAGTTTAGAGGAAACAGAATTTATGTTTAGAGCATCATAGTCACTTGATTTTTCTTTCAAAAAATATAACTGTCAATGAAGGTAGCTTTGAATTCATTTTCATGAAGGTAGAGTCAAGCCAATTCTGTTAAAAACAAGTAAAACAAAAATCTATAGGAAGATTTTGAAGCATAAATTCAACCTTTACCACAATTCAGGTTTAAAACCAGTTCTGATTTAAATAGTAAATTGATGAAATTATTTCTTAGCGTGGATGCTTGTAGGGAGATCAGTGAGACTTTACTGAAAATAAAAATGTCTTTGAAAGTGCCTGAAAAGTCTTCAAAGCCAAAACATTTTGCTAGTCCAGGGACTTGTTGAGGTACTAGTTATCACAGAGATTTATTGCGTTACTAACTTGTTCAGAGAATGGCTTTGATTCTAACCTGGCTTTTGAAACTACTCTTTGAAGATCAACACAGGAATTTACGTAGTATGGAGAATTCTGGTTATTAGTGGCTGTGTAGAGACTTTATTTCTTACATAATAAATGTGAGAATATGGTTTCATATTTTATAAATATAAGAATATTGGGGAAATACATTCTGAGTTATACTAGGAATATAGAAAAGGTTTAACAGTTAATTTCCTGCTCTAAGAGTTAGTATTATTTTTAAATTATGCGGAGCTGAAATTGATTAGGGATTACATAAAGAAAAAAAGTAAATCCACACATTATACTCCATTACAAGCACCTTTGATTTTATATTTTTTTTTGTTGTGTGTTGAAATAATATGAAAATACTTTCAAATACTGTGTTTAGAAATGGCTTCATGTGATTTCATTAAGAGCTGCATGTACCTGGTTTTGCACCCACTTTTATCCATCAAGAAAAAGTTTTAGTTTATTTATACTAATTAAATCTATTCAACGTAGTAAGTCTCAAATCTGTAAACTATGTCATTTATAATTATATTCTTACCTTATTGTCAGAAAATACGAAAAAGTCATGTTCATATTTTCTGATATCACTAGTCAGAAATAAGGATGAAAGCAGGGGAGATGAGCCATTCTCTTTAATAATGGACAAAAAAATGACATGCAATGTTTCTTCATTACATTATAGAATGGTCATTCTTTTCTATTCCTTAGAACTTTTCATTTTATTAAATCCCTTTAAAAAGCTTTTTAATGATTTCCTATTTTTGTTTGGTAGAACTGATAAGTGAAGATTTCCTTCCTACTTGAAACGATCTAGCCTGTATTCACTATTTCGGTGCTTAGAGTTTGGAGGGTTGTGTTTTTATGTATCATGTCAAGTTGTCATGCTGTGTCTCAATCCTGGGTATTGCTGTTAGAGACACGGGGCGACATCACGTGCTTTTAATGGTGACGTTGTGTACAAATGGCTTTGTAAGGCTGAGAGTGAGAGCCAGCGTGCGTTGCACAGGGAGTATCCCCCTGTGTGCGCTGTATGTGAGGGCCACAGCTGCTCCAGCGAAGATGGACTGTCTTGTTTATAGGAACATTCTAAATCTTATTCCAGGTTTTGACTCAGATGAAGAATTTGGGCCGTTCTGTCATCACACGCCGTTTCTAGGTGATGGTCTGGGACTGATGACTTTTGCCTTTTGTAAACTTTATTTCGTATTTCCTATGTTTGCACGTTTGCATGATAATGCAAGCTTTGGGCCTGTGGGGAGGTAGAGCAAGGGGAGAAAGGGCAAGGCAGGCATGTTGTCGCCAGAATTTATACGAGCCTACAGACGTGGATTTTGGTTGACAGAAATACGTTAAATCAATCTCCACAGAATATGGATCTTTTAATTATTTTATTTTTTTTTAAGTCGACAAATCCCAATGAATGCATCATATACTCCTGTTCTGTGCAATGATGATCTGCATGGCAAACTTCGATTATGTGGTGACTGATGTATTTTGGCAACCACACTGTATATCCATAGGTAATTACATCTGCGCTTGTTAGAGTACGTTCTAGTGGAATCCACTGTAGATAATAGCACGCCTTATGAATATATACGACAAAAACTCAATTGGTAAAAATAGTGTGAATTTATTGTTTTTCAAGTATGCAGATTACCATTGGGTTCTGCGTATGCTTGAGACAGTAAAACAATATGAAATGAACAGTGCAGATTTCTGAGGAATCTGATGGCTTTAAGTCCATGGAAAATGCAAACCTTTTCTCTGAATTATTATTGTCATTGGTTGTGGCCCTGAATTCTCAAATGGTTTTCAGCAGATTTCATCAAGACCAATTTACTGTTCATATCATCATTAACTGGTCCAAACAAATCTGTCTTACTCTGATGATAGACACAAAAAATTGCTTTGAGGTTGCCTTTGGATGCAGGTGTGGAGAAGCCAACTAGTTGGAATATACATCTGCTGATTATCTTCAAAGCTGTGATGTAGAAACTTAAATCCATTTCTCTAACTGAACCAGGATAATGGCTGTTATATAGCCTTTTATTTTGTAATTATGTCCAGCTTTAAATGTATCCTTATATTACTTTCTTACAGATCAGAGAGTAGCATCCTTTTGCACCTTGAATGATATGCAGCAAGCTCAGAGCTTGGAAGGAGCACAAGAGTTACCTTTGGATGAGAGTCCCACAGATGGAAAAGATTTTCTTGAGGCTACTGGGTATGTCAGAATTAAAGTGTCTTTATTACAAAAAAAGATTTTAAGAAAATATTTTCTCTTAATTTTACATGTCAAATTGCCTGTATGCATGTTTCACTGCTGTGTGACGGCAGACCTGTTACCTTGACTGATCCTGTCTTTAATTTTGAAAAATATTGTTTCTTGGTCTCCTGAGCAGTTCTGTTTAGAAAAATTGTAGCGTAGTCAAATAAAGCTTTTTCACTAGAATAGGCCTCTAATGCAGGTAGATGCAGAGTTTCAGCTAATCACATTTTTCACTGTATTCCCACTACATAGTAATGATTTGTATTATGCTTATTTCTAATTTGTTTTAAGTAGAATTGATAACAGCAGCTCAACTCTGTAGTATGCAATAACCTTACATGCAGCAAATGTCCCAGACCTTGGAACAGGTATTCCTACCTATCTTTTGCAACTATTTGCTGCTTGCAAATCCATAACTTTTCATTTATACAGAGGTAAATTAATCAAGAGAACCTTTAACTGAGGACTGCAGGAAACTTTCATGTCAAACTGTCCAATTTTTCAAATTCTTCCCAAAATTCTGAGAGAGATTATTCCCTTTTTTTTTTTCATATTTTTCCCCATGTCCTTCCGACTGTGAGAAGTATAACTGTTAAAAACACAAGTTCAGCAGCAGAATCTGTCCACTAGCACACTTCAAAAGAAAAATGCGTCTTTGATTAGTTTTGCTCTTCAGCAAGCAACAGAAGAACAGAAAATGGAGGGGAAAAGTCTTCTTGCGTGATAGACTATCACATTTTAATTTGAACCAATTTTACACAAATTAACTTACTTACATGGTAAAGCGCATTTATTGTAATGACTTCTAAGTCCACATCTTTCCCCAGCCTAGTGATCAGTAAGTATTGCAAAAGACTGTTAAAGATGTTCCATTTTCAACATCAGCAAATCTGTCAGATTTGTGCACTTGCATGAAGCAGCTGATTCAGCTTTGTATATAAAGCTTCTCGCTTCTAGACAAAATGGTTCACATTATGGCTAATTTCATCTATGATGTATATGCAACTGTCTTCCACAGTGCACATTGTCATAGAAGAAACAGAAGCTATACTCAGTATTTTCCTGCAGTCGTGCATTTGATTAATCTATGGCAATATTTCACATGTTTTGACCTTTAAAGAGAATATTTGTCTCTATAAAGCCATAGGTTTATCCTTTGCTGGAAATGACACAACTGCAGACCAGACAAAAGAACTCTTAACAGCTCTTTTGGTTTACAGTAATTGCAGCTTGCTTCAGATTAGTAGAGTCCTTATCAGAAAGCCGCTTGTTAACAAATGTGCTCAGCACACCATTTAGCAGCAAGTTTGATTTGCACTGTGCGGGTATGTGCAAATAATTCCAAAAATGTTCCTTCTAAAAATCATAGTAATTTCTGCCTGATTTGCATGAAAGGCAGCGTCATATTTCAGATATGACAGCAATGGGTTTATGTTCCAATAATAGTCTTGTGCTGATGCTGGTGTTATGTTTTCCTGACTATGCCTGAACTGATTTGTTTGCTTTGCTATCGCTAAAAGTGTTACTCTTCAAAAGCTGGGGAAGAAAAGTTTTTTAACTAACCCACAGTGAAGGTAGTGGTTTACTTTACAGGGAACATGCTCCAAGTTCTCTGACTGGAAAAGTAAACCAGCTGGAAGTCATCCTCCGGCAACTGCAAACTGACCTGAGAAAGGTAATAGCTCATTAGCAATATCTTTACTCTCCAGTTTTAATAGTCATATTTTTATGCAGAGTTCATCAAAGGCTTGAAAAAAGTACATCAGTTAAACTATATGGTGTAATTAAATGGTGGAGGTCAGTGATTGATCAAAACACTGAGGTGCAGAAGATCCCGTGGGAATGTTTCTGTGAACCAGCTGCCCCAAGGCTAACTAGTATATGGGTCTTTACTCCAGAACAAGTGTCCTACATATAGTCATACCTCAGAAAAAATGAGGCACTTTGTCTCCATTTATGGTAACTTGGAGTTAACAAAGGATGGGGATATGGACATGGGCACTCTTGCTAAGTACTTAACACTCCAGATTTGTTGTCCTTGTTGCCTTGTGGTATCTTGATCATGTAACAATGACTTGATCTGTGTCTCATTTGCTAATTTCTGAGCTGGAGAAAATGCTGGGACTGGTAGAAATGAGACTGCTCTTGGTAAGAAAATAATCATGTAAGAGAAAATGTTTAAATTAAATGTTTTTCCTCCTTAATGTATGCTTTAAATCAGTTCCTTATGACTTGGGCTCTCACATATGCTTTGTAATAGCTAAAAGCTTCTTATCCTTTTAGTGTTTGATTTATTTATTTTTTTGTTAAATGGATTAAAATCCCATCATTTTTGTATTAAAATAGCATCCAGTTTTATTTTTAGCTTAAAGTATTTTCTCAGAATGAATGAGTTAGTTGGAGCATATTTGGGGAGTAAACTCACAGTTAGTAGTTGTCAGAATGGTTTAGGGAACTCAGCAAAATTTAGCTGTATGACTTGCATAGCAATATTAACAACAAAAATACTGTCATCACGACTACTCACTTCACTCAACTTGTATCTTTGTCAACCAGGAAAAACAAGACAAGGCAGTTCTCCAAGCAGAGGTACAGCATCTGAGACAAGATAACATGAGACTTCAGGAGGAGTCTCAAACAGCAGCTGCTCAACTGAGGAAATTCACAGAATGGTTTTTCAATACGATAGACAAAAAATCGTAATGACTGAGCCCCTGGAAATTACTGATTTGAACAATGTAACAGCTGTATTTTTTGAATTAGCGGGTTAATAACTTCACTGTGTTCACAATCCATTTTAGGTGTTTCTGCTACATTCTCTATCCAGCTTTATTCATTTGAAAAGGAGAGAGAACTGTGGTAATCCATCTTTAAGTTCATACGAAGAAAGCAGAGAATAGCAGATATTTGTTTGTGTGCAGATGAATGTAAAAAATCCTTAGTGTCATTTTAGACATTTTTAGAAGATGCTCTGGCTGGGGCTTGCCTGAAGAGGAATATTTGGGGTTTTAGTTCCTGTATTTCAGGTGCACTGGTGAAGATGTTAAAGCAATTTACATTAGCTTGGGCTTCAGTATTGTAAGATAAAAAGAATAACCAGACATATACTTTAATGTTTAAAAGGTGCTCTATTTTTTTGTATGTACAGTAGTTTTATTTCCACAGTCCACATTGTCATAGCAATAAGAATGGAGGTATAGTGAATAGTCACAAAGCTGTGTTTATAAAATGTTAGCACTGATGTGTTTAACACTAGTTTGGATGCAGATACATTAGAGATTATTTATTTGCAGGAACAAATGGTGCCTGAATATAAACAGTGTTCTGATTTTCTAAAAATACACATGCCTTGTAAATGGCTCACTGGGGTTAACCCACTCCCAACTGCAGTTACTTTTGTATAGTTGATGTTCAGTTAAACAGTTCTACTGCTTCATCATGTATGGTGTGAGCCAGCCAATCAATTGTACAATGCCAAATTTGTTTATCTTTGTACAGAAGCTTTGATCAAGTGTCTTGTATTTAACACCTTTATTTAAGCTTATTTAACCTTAAATTGTTGTTTTTATAAAGTTTGTTTTATCTGCACTATGGTGAGGTCAGTTGGTTGCAAGTTGTAATATTTTTAGCTTGCCAAGACTGTACTGAGGAGTTCTAGAAAATTCTAACAATTGGATGCTGCTAGTACACATTTGATTTGTTTGTATGCTTTAACATTTTTAACTGTTTAATTTGAAATGAACATACATCCTGCTTTTTTAATAAATGTTAAAAATCTAAACCTGAATTATTTTATCTTGTATTATCTATAATCACTGTCATCAGTAATAGCTCAGCTTTCTGTTCAGCCCACCTCTCTAGGTTCTCAATAGAGACAGTCCTACCAGAGCTCTCATGATCCCTTGTTACCAATGAGGGATTGTTAACATTATCACAGTTAACTTCTTGAGTGCATCCTGTCCTATAACTGAGGAGTTACAGGGTCACCTTCAGGGGTCAAGGAACAAAAGCTGTTTTGGTTGTTCACAAGCATTAATTAGTGACCTAGGAGGAAAAAAAACCAAACAAGCCCACTTTATACAAAAGTAGGTCCTAAAGAAAATTTTCAAAAGGGTTCTAGTTTTCTTACATTACATTAGTTGTAGCAGCATTGCCATCTTCTTGTGCCTGCAGTTGAGGATTTGATTGCAGTGTGTGAGACAGTTTGTGTTTAGTTCTGATCTTAAAGTCTGCAGAGGGGAAAAAAAAAAAAAGTGCAGTTTTGCAAAATTAAATGAAGATAAAGAGCACATTAACCTGAGAGGAAAAAAAAAGAAAGGTAGGTCAAGATGATTGTGTCCCAGTTTCCTTTCAGCAGCTGAATGGATTCAAGCAAACCTACAGAAAATTGTTGAATATCTAAATAGATGCAACTGATGCAAGTAAAATTCTGTGCCCATTGTTAGTGCACATTGGCTAAGAAATGTTTTGTAAGTTGAACTAATGTCTGCCTCTGCTGTAACAATGGTTCTGAACGACTGCTCCTAGGAAAGGTTATACCTGGACAGATAATAAAGGCTTTGGTATCCTTACATTCAAATGAAGGCAACTATTCTGCCATTGTATTTTTTTATTTTGACTTTTACACAGAAAACCAATATCCATTGAGCTGTATTAACAAAGTAATTAAACATGGCAGTCATGTGTTACACTAGATTCTGGTTTAAGCACCTTACAGGAGTCATTAGCAAATCCATCTGGCTGGAGACCTTGCCAAATAACAGTGCTGAACAACATAGGCAATTTGTCCGTGAACGTGTTTCTGTGAGGACTGGTTTGTCTGCTTGGAAAAGCCATGCTAACTGAAAGGAGCTTGAGAATTAGCTGGTTCTGAAGGAATGCCATGAGGTTTGAATAAGAGTTTATAGCCCAATATTCATTTTCTCTCTTATCTCTCAGTTATTGAAACTAAGCAATATAAACAGACAAACATTTTACTGAAAACTATCTGCATAAAAAGGATTTTCAGTAGTTATCTTTCTTCTTTTCCCATCCAATTGAAAACATCTTTCTTCCTAAAAGTGACAGAAAACTTCATGTACAAATCACTTATTCCCTTTGCTAACAAAAGCAGTTGTCAGAGGCACATGGCTCTTCCTTAAGTAACCTTTACCATAGGGAGAAGTATTTGTTATTGGTTTAGGCTTTGTTACTGTTTTAATGACATATTTATCAAAGATAATACAGTTTTGACATAGATAAAGGACATTTAATTGGACATTTTAATTTACTTTTTTTTTTTAAGAATAATCCTCTCAGAGATGTTTTGCTAACAAAAGTGCCTTTTCTAGGCATGGAAGTAAAGGCTAAGCATACATAAACAACCAGTGTGGAGCACTAGGAAAATTTAGTGTTGCTAACACAGGTTTTGGGGATGGGAGGAGATCTTTCAGGCTCTTTTTTGTGCATGACTGGACACCTTTTAGAGGTGGAAATAGTATGTAAGGTGGGCTCTGGCTTAGCTTAATCTGAAGCTCTGTGCTTTAAGATCAATCCACATGAACCAAAGCAGAGTAAGTGGGGATGACTGGGGAAGATGTGTTTGTGATCTGAATTACAACAGGAATGTGGAAGTGTTTTACATGTCAGCAAAGTCATTCCAGCACAGCAGGCCGTGCTGTGATACAGGGAGATGCAAAAATCAAATGTGAGCCAAATGCGGATGTTTACTTCTGTAAAAGGGACAAATACAAATCATGACAAATTAGAAAAATGCTCTGCTTCTACCTTAATAGTGGCACACTAATTTATATGTAGACCTTTATTGAAGAGATCCTTACTGAGACATTTCTCACAAAGTGAACTCGATTTTATTATGTGTAGGTTTTTTTCTGAGGCCACTGTTAACAAACATGAGGGATAATTTTTGGTATTTTTCCTGTTCCTGAGAGCATAGTCATACTGTAGTTTAGGTATGTGATAGCTTTATACAAAAGCTACGTCCTCCATGTATTATTTCATATAAATTCTCAAGGTACTTAATCTTTTTTTTGTTCCTAAAATCCAGTTATGTGGGGAAAAGTGTCTATAATATTTGTAATACAAACTAGCTTATTGTAGAACACTTGCTTAGGAAAACAATTTTTAGTCTGGCAAAAAAGGAATAGAATTGCTACGTGCATTATGTTGCTGCAGCATTCCTTGAGCTCTCTGTGCTGACTGGTTCTAATGTATATGAAAGTGAGTGAAACTCAGGAATTGGTGTTGTACAATTTGAAACTGTCAGAACCACTATTTGTTGCCAAAACGCGTTATTCTTCATCCCAGCTTCTCGCTTCCCCAGCAAAGACTGGAGGAAAAGGAATGTCTTTCTACTCAAAAGCAAACAAAAGCTTGCTGCTGTGTGTTTGGGAGCAGACTGTGCAAACTGAGAGGGAAATGTATACTTCAGTAATCCTGGAAATAAACTCAACGGGAATATAAATTGTAATCTCAATTCTTTATGCACACAGGTTATATTTTTCATTAGATTCCATGCGCTTCCTTTATTTCACTCCCTCACCATGTCCATTTGCTTTTATCTCAAGAAGAATCCCATTGAGCTAGAAGGAAAATTTCTACAATAGATCCTTGGTCTGGTAAGCCAGGGAGAGGTCTATATGTTTAGACAAAGAGATGAGGCCTAAACATGAGGTGGGTGCAATTTCATCCAGCCTTGTGAAGGCAAATCTTTGCTATTTTGCAGACTCTGAAGTCACTTGCTGTCTTACCACAGTACTAGCTCTCTGAATCACTTTTTGAGTCATGGGTAGAGCAACCAGGCAAGAATGTATATTTCCAAAATAACTGTATCTAGAAGATTTCCAAAACCTTCACCAAGGAAGCACTTAAAAGTGGAGGGGGATAGAGAGGACATTTTCTTAGGTCTTATTTTGATTCTCCTTTCAGACAGACAACCAACACTGCTGGCTGTTGCACCAATTTATGGAGACACAGAAGTACCAGAGAATGGAATGAACAGGCCAAGTGGGTCATAGCCTTCCATTTTAGAAATTACTCAATGGTCTCAAACATATCAGTGTTGAAATCCTATTTATTTTATTGATTTCTCTAGGCAAATAGATTTATGTTCTTTTTTTTTTTTTTGGGGGGGGGGGGGGGGGGGGGGGGGGGGGTGTTTTTTTT
>WTSP01021843.1:104559-168486 GCA_025331215.1 Actenoides lindsayi | reverse complement strand
CTTGATTTATTTTTTTATTAAATCTTAAAATCTTTATTATATCTTAAATATCTTTAAATCTTAAAAAAAGACTTAATAATTTTAATAGCACAATAGAGACTAACTTATTTGGTATGTTCTGTGATACTTTGTATTCAAACATTTGCGTAGTGGGGTATTTTTTTAGTGTTTACTTTTGTGGGAAAAAGTCAAGAAAGGTGTGTTGTGCTTGTGGGAACACAGTGTTCTCTTCTGTGTGCGTGCTTTATATTTGATGTGGTGAGGAAGAAACAATAATAATGATGTTAGATTTGATAATTTCACATAAATGATGAAGAGGAGCCCACATACTTTCAAAAAAGAACTGTTTGAAATTCATTCTATCTGGCTCCCATTAATCTTAATTGTGAGTCCATATTTCATTTTAATAGGCTGCTAAATTTTAGGAAGCTGTGTTATTGTTCTTATATACTTGGTTAATTTTTAATTCACAAAGTTTTTCTGACTTCTGCATCTGTAATGGAATGCCAACAGTTTTCTTTTCTGTATGGATGTTTATATGCCAAGCTCTGATTCTGAGCAGAGAGAAATTGCAGAAAGTTCTGCTTAAGGGCAGACTTCTGTACCTGGGGTAAATTTGGTGGAAGGCTTCTTTTTGTAATTCAGCCTTTAAACCAAAAATAAATCTTTCAGGAACAGAGTACCAGTAAAACAAACTGGCCATATAGTACATGCATTGCTTCAGAAAACCGCACTCACTTTTGAAATGTCCAGAAGGAAGACCTGGCATTTGTAACAGTACGTGGGAGGACAAAACCCTCAACCTATCTGCTTTTGCTGACTTCAAGGAGAGTCGAGTGTTTTCCAAACCTTGCAGGACTGAACCCTTTGTATACTTGCTCATGATTAATATATGTTATGAATATCTATTAAATGTTACAGTAGGTTGATAACACCCAGCCATATCACTCATTTATTAAAAGAAACTGTTCAGTTACAGTCTGAACAGGGGGGGAGAGAGAGTAGCTCAACTGCAGTTAGATTGATGATACTTCTAAAAATTGTCCAAGCATGTGTGCAAGAACCTGTCAAAATAAGAGTTTAATAAATGAGAAAGTGAAAGACAGGTAACTTTCCCAATGTACAAAAGTTGTGCACATCCACGCGCATGCTTCATTTATTCCCTGCTCTCTAGCAGGTAAACAATACAGAAAGAGAGTCTGTTTGCCATTTTTGAGCTAGATTGTCTGGAAAAGAAATTTGCCAAGTCAGTTATTACTGGGGTTACAGCAGCATGCAGCACGATATCACTGAAGACCACTTTCGCATCAGCAAATTTCCACTAAGCTCAGTGTAGCAGTTCTTGCCTGTCGCTCCACGATCCTGCTCTGGTCTTCTGGGCATCATTGGCAATAGCAGGATTTGCTCCCTGGGAGGATAGATGGCTTCTGCAGAGGGCATGAGGAAGGCAGGGTAAAGAAACAGGAGGAGACACAGACCTGAGATCAGGAAGCAATTGATGCTATGGCATTGCCTACTCCTGGTAGCCCCATCTTTCCTCCTCAGCATCAGCATCAGCCTCTGATTTCATAGGAAGCTTGTGCTTTTCAGAGGTCTGTTGCCCAAGTTAATTGCTGATTTTGGTTTTTTTGGAAGCTGTCCCTGTTTACATCAGAGTTGTTGAAGTACCATGGTACTATAAAAATCTCAAGGGTAGCAGGAGATGTGAGATATCAAAGCATTTTACTCCCTGCTGATAACTTGAAGGTGTTTGTGGTGACTATTTGTTAAAATAGATGAGAAATAAATTTTGAAAATGAGTGTGCCTAATATAGGGATTGAAAGCTACCTTTAGGCACTTACCTGATGTGTAACAGACACCATCATCTTAATTGTAGGCTTTAATTGTGTAAGTCTCTGACAGCAAAATATAAAGCACTTGGAAATGGCACTCAAGCAGAAAAGGGCTGTTGTCTGACTGGTTCTTAGTGCCTGAGCACTTCATGAACAGTCTTTTCTGGGCAGTCATCTGCTCTGATTGCTTTCTCATAGATCCAGAAATTATTCCATTCATGATTACAGTTAGAGGCTTTACACAGTCAACATTTTTAATAACCTGCTACAATACTTCTTTATTCATTACTAACCCCTTGTTTCACAATGTAGTTCATATGTAAAGCTCCTGATAGACTACTGAGTAAATATCTGGAAGTACAACCTCCTCTGTATTCCATGTGATTACATCTCTGGCATCTTTTCTTAGTAAATGGGCTATGGGTTGTCTGTGGTAAAATGGTGTATTACTAGGTTTTGGGGTTCCAAGATTTTGTTGGAATAAAATTGCAAACACCAAGTGAACTTTTGATAAAGCAGGTTCACCTATAGCAGGTTGCACAGTAAAGTGTTAAGGCAGGTTTTGAATATCTCCAGAGAAGGAGACTTCACAACCCCTCTGGGCAGCCTGTTCCAGTGCTCTGTCACCCTCACAGTGAAGAACTTTCTCCTCACGTTCAGGTGAAACTTCTGTATTCCAGTTTATGGCCATTGCACCTTGTCCTGTCACTGGGCACCACTGAAAAGAGACTGGCCCCATCCTCTTGACACTCACCCTTCAGATATTTATGAATGTTGATAAGATCCCCTCTCAGTCTTCTCCAGGCTAAGCAGACCCAGGTCTCAGCTTTTCCTTGTAGGAGAGATGCTCCAGTCCTCTAATCATCTTTGTAGCTTTCCACTGAGCTCTCTTCAGTAGTTGCCTGTCTCTCTTGAACTGGGGAGCCCAGACATGGACATAGTACTCCAGATGTGGCCTCACTAGGGCAGAGTAGAGGGGGAGGAGAACCTCCCTCAATCAGCTGGCCACACTCTTCTTGATGTGCACCAAGATACCATTGGCCTTCTTGGCCACCAGAGCACATTGCTGGCCCATGATGATCTTGTTATCTACCAGGACTCCCAGGTCATTCTCTGCAAAGCTGCTTTCCAACACATCTGGTATGTGATTTGGTATGATATGGTATGTGGTTGACTGAAGGTGCTACCCTCCAGATGCTTGTGATTATCTGTGTTCTGATGTATGTACACTAAGAAAACATTCTGGAAGCTGGCTGGCTAACTGGTGTTTACTGACCTTTGAAAGGGTAAGGATGCTGCTGGGGCCATAAGGGCACTCAGATGCCTCTGTTGCTACCACCATCCATGCATTGCCTGCCTATGGACAAGGAGTCCCATTTCAGCACTGGTCCCCAGCCCTAGCTGAGACATGTTGAGAGTTGCTCTGTTTCCTTCTGTCTTGGCTTCCTGATGAGACTTTCTGGATAGACACCAGACCTATGTTCCAGTCAGGTCCCCATCTCTGCCTTGCCCTGTTCCCAAAAAGTCTTCCTGGATGGACCCCAGGTCTGACTCATTCACCTTGCCCAATCGTCATCTGCTGATTGATGGCTGTGATGGTCACTGGGCTCCCTTTTCTCAGATGTGGTGAGTCAGCACAGTGGTAATAGAGGACACTGCCTGTTATGTGGTCCTCTCAGCTCCTGTGGGCAAATCTTCCTTCAGGAACAGCCCATCTGCCCCAAAGGCAGTATTTTATGCCTCAGTTGGCTCAGGCAGCTGGTCATTATATAATGACCTCTTTGAATTGCCTACTTCAAGTCTCATTGACAGGAGCAGGAGCCTTTGATGATTTGATAAATCCAAAATAGATGAGGGTCACTTCACGGTCATGGTCAGGTTGACTAGGAACATCTGCTTCAACTAATGGCATTTGGAGCCTTCTATGGGAAGGTGGATTTGTTGGGGCATGTGATGTATTTAGAAAGTATGAGTCATGAGTATCTGAAGGGACATTAGTGCCCTCACGTTGTGTGCTTGGCATTTGCATTATATATAAGTGAAGACAGTATGCTGAGCCATATTGGAAACACACCATTGTGCCTGTAGAAGCATCATAATATCTCAGCAATCACTTCTTATGGCTCAGTTTGCCCCTCTGAGAGTGAGGAATAATAACTTATTATCAAGTTCTGTGTGATAAGAATAATGTGCAGTTCTTGCCTGTTCCCTGCGTAATTTCTCCGGAAATTGCACTGTGATTTCTGCTGCACACTTTGATGCATGGTAAATTAAATGCATATTTGGGAGAGGAAAACCAACCCCAAAACAAACCAGCAGCCCTCAAACAAACTAAATTAATTGTTTAATAATTGTTTAATACCTTGATGGAGGAGGCACATGGATGGGAAAAAGTTAATTCATCAGGGAAAATACTCAGCAGTAAAGAACAGTAATCAATGTGAAATAATCACCACAGTACCTGAGAGCTTGTTCAAAATCCAAAAGTCTGCACCAAGTCCCAGCCTCCTTCCTGTCAGGATAGAGGTCACAGTGAGTCAGTTTCTGTCATCTTGGCATAAACTGCATAATATGAGTTAAGAAATGTAATGAGAAAAAGATGGCTGAAGTCCAAGTTTGAGGTATGTGCCATTCGTAAATAAAGTATCCTATTCAGAAAAATTACTCCTATTCATGAAAGATTTAAGCCAACGTGAGATAGATTTTTACAGTAAGTTACATTGAAGGCTGTACAATATAGTTCCCTCTCCTAAACTGAACAAACTTTGCATTCATCAATACGGACTTCTTGGCACGCACGTGGTATTCAGGAGTGCACAAGGGAGGGGAAAGGTGGGCCAGAATAGAGGTGAATAATGAGGGGAACTTGGCACTGACACAAATGATACCAAAAATGCTGATTTAGGGAGGAAAAATGTAAATCACTTCTAATGTCTTTTGAAGAAAGGTGCCCAAGTTAAAGTTGCCTTGAAGGCATATGACCCAAGCCTGACATTGCTTTAGCAGCAGAATGTGAAGGGTGTGTATGCAGAGATGAAATGTCCTTTGATGAAGTGTGCTCACAAACAGCCTTTCTGACAATGAAAGCCATGCCAGTGCCTTTGAAGATCTAGTTATTTTTTCTGTCTCTGGACAATGAGAATCAGGTATGATTTATGAACCGTGAACCAAAATGGATCTCATTTTCCATACATGGGAGTATTTTATCCCCTCATTCTTTTAAAATCAGGTAGGTAAACCTAGCACTAACTCTGAGCAGGTAACTGGTTCAAAGCCTTTTTTTTCTTTTCCCTGGGACAGGGACAGATACCAGACCATCACTTTGAAATCATTGTACCCAGTTTGGAACTGAACCAGCAAATAGTTACTACTTCAAAATACTGAGTTGACTGTAAAGTGACATCTCTGCTGGGGAGCTGTTGAGCACAGGGACTGTTTGTACTTTTTAGATTATACAAGGCTAGAACACATACAGCCTCTCCTGCTCCTTACCCCTCTTCTGACTCTCCCCAACCCTGGATTTCCCCAGTGTGGACAGGAGAAGCCCTCATTTCTGTGTCATGACACAAGGCTGTGTTCCTTGGCAGGTGCCAGTGAGTACTTATCAATTCAGGTACTTTTTGTGCTCACTTAGATATATATATATATATATTTTGTTTTCCTTCTCTTACAATAGGGATCAATGCATCTTTTTACAGCAGAGCCCTTTATATGTCTTTTGGACCTTTGCAGTCTCATGGGGTACATCACTGTATAAGTGTGTATAAGTGTGTATGAGTTTGTGGGATGCAAACATATAGCAGCAGGGTTGTTTTTATCTCCCTCTTCTGCTTGACTTTTACAGCACAGCTGCCCCCACGTAGCACCACGGTTTCCTTCCATCTTCTTAAACCAGATGTGAGAATTACGAGAACTCTGTGGGACTGTGTTGCAAGTGTGCCTGTGCTGCTGGGGGAGCAGGGACCATCCCCCTGGCTGAACTGCACCTTGAAGTTTTCCCTTTGTCACATGCCCATTCCTATTTTTAAATGCAGTATTTTTCACTGTCAGATGCTTCAAGGGATTGCCAGACCTGATCATGATCTGTTATGGGCCTGAACTGGGATCCAGATTGGAAGGATTTTACTCCCAGCTTAAAATGAACTAAGACTGGATTGAAAATGTTCTGGTTGAGCTCCCACCTGCAGGCTGCTTTCATTCCTGAATTCTCTGTCCTTCTACACATGCTCAAATCTCCAAAGGCTGGAAAACAGCCTCTGGTGTTGGATGGGTGGATTATATTCTGCTGCAGCAGTTCCAGCCTGAAGAACTTTAATTTCTCTTGGTGCTCTTTTGTGCAGAATGGAACTTCATGAACTATCATCACCACCTGCAGATAGAGAAGCAGGAGAATTAGAAATGGGCTCTTCACAGAAGCTACCTGGGTCCTGCTGGGAGAACAAGATCATTTCAAGGTGGAGGAGAGAGACTTGCTAGCTGTGTCTGGGAACTGCTCCGGACCTCTGTGGGTTGCTGCAGAGGTGAAGCCTGGGACTCTTCACTAATTCAGAAAATTCAACACTGCCAAGTTTACCTGTGAGCAAAGAGCTCCCGAGGGAGGCTTAAGCGCAGTACTTGCCAATGAACTGCTTTGGCTTTCTGGATCTACCCTTTGCAGTTTCTTCAGGGGCTTTGTTCTGGGTAAAACTGACCCCCCTTAAGGAGGTAGCTTGAAGTCTATGCATAACTTACCTCTTTATTTAACCTTGTGCTGACCAGTTACACTAGATTAAATTGAATCCCTCCTGACTTCTGCTTTCCAATATGTGTTTTTTAAAAACACAAATGAAATGAGACCTTTTCTCTTTTGCAGAAATGTTAATAACATTTCATAGCCTCTAAATTCTTGGCTCAGAAATGTATTTTCTTTCTGAAGATTTTTCTGACTTTTAATAATGAGGGAATTGCCTGCCCCAAGCAGAGAAGTACAGCAGCACTTTATTTTTTTGGTGGTTATTCATTAAAAATCGGTCTCTAAAGAAAATGTTAGCAGCTTGTGATCTGGAACAAGGAAGCTTACTAGTACCATTTGCTTAGTCCCAGAGAGAAACAATATCTTTATTTACTGTATCCTATAAAAGGGAAATTTGTAGAACCTGCTTGAAGATTTAGGGAGATGTTCATTGCTTCATTGCCAATTTAACATTACCATTTAATGTACACGGTATGTGGGCTTCTCTTCCATATTTTGCAATGGATGCTGTGTACGAATCACAATATATCACTTTCACAAGCAATTTAGCACAGCATAAGGGAGGAAATGTAGCTGTACTGTCTTAGCACTTATTTTCTAATAAAATTCTAATAGATTTTGGGTTAATGGCACAGAATATGACATTTATGGCCTAAATCTTTTTTTTCTGTCTGCAGCAGCACAATGGAGCAGGAAGTTACAAGATCATATGATAAGATAATGCTTGTGTACAATAAAGTACCGGTATAGAAAGCTGGCTTGGCTTTGACGCTTAACGAATGTCTTACTGTGAGATAGTACCTGGCTGACCAGAGCCTGTAAAGCTAGTTAGGCTTTCCTTCACCAGATATTGATTTTCTCCTTACTTGAAAGATGATCTGCTTCAACCCCCCAACAAGGATTATCAGGCTTTTTAAAGAAAAAGGCAGGAAAAACAACAATTATTTTTTTTTCAGTGGTTAATAAAGGAAAAAGATTAAAAAGACTCTCCTATTGATAAGATCTAACCATTTATGTTCCTGTGTGATGAAAGGTGAATACCTATTTAAGATTTATTTAGTATTTGTCATCTATAATGAATCTAAAGGGCACAACAATTTTTCTTAACATTCTGTAATTGCAATGAAGATCATTTTAACAAATAACTGTATAAGTAACACATTTACTAAGCCCTTTGGTTGACTGATCTTGTGTGTGAACTGTAAAGCATTTATAATTGGTAACAGAGTGAAGCTGAAATAGCAGAATAGATTCTTTCTGTATAGAAGAATAATAAAAAAAGGAGTGTGAGACACTGGTATCTATGTGTGCATGTTTCTGTAAAACTTGCTGTGCATCTACACAGAGTCTCATTTCATGCTCCTCAAAGTAACCATGAATATTATCCCTGATTATTTTGTATGTGACACTGGACAATATCTAGTTTGAAGTAGAGTCTCTTCAAGTTCTTTACAACTTAAATGAAGCGAGCATCAGAATATTTCTCTGAAATGTCATTTCTGCCTCTGATTTCCAGAGGCAGAAAGAAGAATTCTTGTTTTCTGATCCCTTGTTTCATTTTTTTTTTTACTACTAGCTAATCCTGCCACTCGGTACAATAGATGAACATCTTTGTACTACAGAAGTAAAAGAATATTGTGGGTAGGTTTGGTGTTTATAGGTTTGTGCAACCAATCAAAAAAGTCATGAGACCTTAGTGCTATCACCTATGACTTATTTTTCAGTTCTCAATGGCTGTGTTTCAGTTCAATGTATGTGATCTTTGAGCAGGCTTTTGTCTGGTTTTGTGAGTCACTCTTCATTTTTGGACAACTGAGAAACAGCAAATCAATAAGAACATGAGAATATAGCATAAAAATATTCCCAGTGGAAGGATTAGTCAAGCTTCCCACACAATTGTACAAAAGCATCACTGTTATGATCTGTGCCTACCTCTGAAATAAGTGTGCAAGTAGAAGAACTGAGTTTTAGTTTCTGGTGCAGACAATATGCTTTCTTCATTGGTTCAGTTTGGCTACACTGGAGCCTAGAAGGAAGGAGTGCAGGCACTAGGCTATGATATATAACTTTTCCCTCCCAGGGGAAGCCCTGGAGGACTGAAAAAGAAACCATTCATGTGTTAGTGAGTTTACTTGAGTAAAACAGATCAGCATGTTCTTATTTAGTTGGAAATATCTGAAGAAAATCTAGTACTGTTACTTAACTTTGGCCGGCTTTGGGCAAGGCCTAAATATTTTTTAAGTGTGCAATACTGAAATAATTCATCAACATTCATGTTGACCCTGAAGGATATACATCTGCAGTATTTAACCCCCTTTATTACCTCTTTCTGGAGATGAAAGAATTACATCCATGCCTCTTTCTCTCAACAGACTGTAAGAAGTCCAGACAAGTAGCTCAGATGTAGATCTCTAGATGCTGAGACCTGATGTTAGGTTTCTACATTATAGAATTTCCCTAGCAAATCCATTTTGCTGTGGCTAACTCTGATTTTGAAATAATTTAGAGTTTCATTTCCAATAAAACATTCTCAAAAGTAAAATACGTAAGGAGGAGCTGGAGCTACAATGCTGGAACAGGAGTGTCCTTTATGGAGGATCTTGGGGGGCCTCCCTCTAGGGGGTTCTCTAGGGGTCTTCTGCTCTGCTATTCTACATGCATTTGTTAGAAACAACAGATTGAATGCATTAACCGGGACATTTTTCACTTACCTTGTGAGTGTCTGTTCTCTAATGCCAGCCACAGTTCTTTGCCTGCATCTGTGCAATATATTTTTAAAAGGAAAATAATACAGTCAGTGTCCAACTGAATAAGTACTAAGATTTTATCATAAGATATGTTGAAAGCTCTTCAGATGTTTAAAGGAAATAATCAGAATTCAGAGTGTATATTAAATTATCAACTATCTAATAAATGTGCTACTTCCCAGCTGGGATCCTTCTGGTATGTTCATTCATCTTCAACCGGTGTAATTAAAGACGAAAGGTGTAACACTGATGATCCTTCTCTAGAGATCTCATCAGTTTAATTCTAGAACTATCAATGGAAAGGGAATATCATATAAATTGTTCAGACTTAATTGGACACCTGCTGGAGGTCAAGCAAAACAACCAAGGTCTATTGAAATAGGGATTGCCTTCAGTAATTCAGAAATTTGGTAGAAGGGATTTTGGCAAGGCAGTGCAATCTTTATCTCATATCTGTTAAAGACAAACTAGATTTGGCTAGCAAGGAAAAAAACTAGGAAACACATAGAAAACATGAAGAGCAAACAGCAATGTTCTTAAAATCTCACCAGAACTTCATGCTTGCTGCAAGTGAAGCAAAAACTGCAGTGTCAGGGTTGCATTAAATAGCTTCCTACTGGTGCAGCAGCAGTGTGCAGAACTACTTCTGATGTAATACAAGTAGAAAATGTGCAGTAGATGGTAAGTGAAAGAAGATTTTTTTTTCTCAGTTGTGATTCTAAACTACATCAGTGTGTTTTGATGGAGTAAAAAAAAAAAAAAAAGACTCCCTGTTAAAATAATTTTTCATCCGGTGCTGTCAAAAATAATTTTTAATTGTGGTGATGTCACTAGACTCACTTGATCCCTTTATAGCTGTTATTTAAATTGCTGTTTCCATAAATGTATATGACTGCCCTGAGGGTGTCTGTATTTGTTACAGAAGGTGTCTCAGAAATCTTGGAGCAATCTCCCAATCTAGAGTGCTATACTTACAGCATAAAGAGCTGTATTGCTAATGTTAAAGGTTCAAAAATCATAAGTCAGGACCCATAATTTGGGACTGGATCCCAAATGTGACTATTTGCTTTAAAAACCAGTATATCATGTTTTGGGCTCATTTTTAATTTTTGAACTCTCTCTGCCCCTTGCCATGATTTGTGTGTGTGTGTGCTTGTGTATGTGCACGTGTGTACGCTGCTGCAGTCCTGCCAACGATACTACCTCTTCACCATATGTTTAGGGTGATGTAGTGGCGCTCCCTACTCTCATTCCTGTCTACCCCCTTACCTTTAAGCTGCTGCAATAGTTGTTACTCCATGTATCCTTCTGTAGTACTTCATGATAATCACTCCTTGAGAAGGGGTCAAAATGGAGTACCTTGTGTTCTTCTTCCCAGGCCTGAAAGGGAAGGAGATGGGAAAAAGTATCAGAGGGAGCCTTCCTACATGGGCAGAAGGGATGGGTATCTCGAGTTTCCAGTTTCTTTTTGCCTCTTCCTCTCTTTGCTGCCAAGGTGAGAAATTCATCTCCCTGTCTTTCCTTTTCCCCTGAGGTGGGGAAATACATGGTGAATGAAACAAGTTCTGAAATGGGATCACAGTCTCTGGATTTACCTAGAGATTAAGGACAAGGAAGGTCCTGGCTACAGGACAAAGCTAAGATTTGGTGATAACAGTATGAGCCCATGTGCTGCAGGAGACAGGACTTATGCAGTGTTGTGCTTCTGTCAGCGTTATATTCAACTTCTTTATGTACAAAAGGTATCGAGCTATGCCACTGATGAGTACAATATATGTCAGTCTTCCAGACAAAACAAAATGGAGGAACTTCTACCTGACTGGACTAATAAAATGTTAATCTCTGCGTCTCGTAGCAGTTGACTGTAGTTTAACTAAGCCCTGGAATAATTTATTCCAGTTATCCCTGGAATTTCAATTGGTAGATTACCATTGGACAATTAGAAAGTTTTGCCTGAGAAATGCCTGCGTTGCAACTTCACATAGGAGCTGCTGCCTGTGTATGGAAATATTTTTGATTTTTCTCCTCAGGGCCATGACATAAGTAAAGACACCCTACACAGCAGCAGGGAGCTGCCTCACCACAAAATGTTCTTTGCTGTGACACTTCAAAGGGGTATTGCACTAATTGAGATGGATTTTTTTAAAAGGATAAGAAAATTTCAGATATTCTTTTAGATCACTATAAATGTTTTCTCATACTTCAGCCTTTGCCTCATCCCTTGAATTGCATGGCATCATTTCATATGGTCTTCTATTTGCAACCCTCCTTCAATAATTTATCCTTTTTGTATCAGCTGACTCAAGGTCTTTGTGTGCTATTATCCCTTTGTGATGTTGGTAACTTTCAAAGAGCCATTATCTAGCAATGACTAAAGGGAGATACCAAGTTTGACAAGACATTTTCTCATTATAATAAACATGTCCCTTACTTGATTTTCTTACCTCAAGTTTGATTCCACAGAATGGTGTTGTTCGTATATCATCCATCCTTGTTGACTGGGCCAACTACAAAGACCACACATCCCCATTATTACCTCTTTGTACATCATCTACATTGCACCTGAGCAGTTAGGTTCTCAAGTAGCCTTCCTTAATTATTAAGGACTGTATTTTTTAGCTGGAGATTTTGAGTGTTGCTCCACAGGACTCTTGCTGCACTTTTGCATAGTCTTTTGGAATAATGTGAAACTAATACCAGGATGAGGGACTCCTTCAGTGTTATCTAAATACAGGCAAGTCATCTTTTCTTGTCATCTAAGCTTCATCTGTAGTCAATAGACAGAAAAACAGGTACCACAGAGAGTGGCTCGATTTGTTCTAAAAGAGGGTGCAGTATTGCCTGAGTTAGACAATGCTCTGGAGCTTGGAGCTTCATCTCATTAAGAAAAAAATATCTTTTACCTGGAAATATTGCTACTTATGTTTTGTTTTGTGCTTTTTTCAGGATGCAGTTGTCGAGTATTAGCGTACGTCTTCATCGTATGGGCCAAACACCATTACTGTTTCATTAGCCTCCTGTAGAATGGGACAGGAATAGTACACAATTCCCCCAGATTCAGCTAACCATAATACCTCAAAACATAAACCACATTCTGCTACAAGTTCTTTTTTTCTTAATAAATGTAGCCAAACTCTGAGAGCTACATATTGACATGTTAACACTAGTGGGACAATTGTATTGCTAAGCCTTAATAGTGTAAGAGCTGTGATTAAACCTCTCCTGTAAACATTCCTCTGTTCCAGAAATTTCCCTCATAATGACAGTTCAAAAAGGTAAATTTGTCCTTGACGGGGCACAATTCTTCCCTCCAGACTGCAGACATTTTTCTGGAACTCCCTTACATTACACTTAGGTATTTCAGTGTTGCAATGTCTAGCATCAGCCCAGTACAGTAAAGCTATTGAGTTATTGTACTGGTTGATATAGTGAAATTTATACAAGCTTAAACACATTTATTATCCCTGACAACAATGCCGATGTTCTGAATGCTAAGTGATTTTTTTATAAAGGATATAATTAATTTTTCTGGCCCTGTCCAAAAATGCTTAGTGGTCAGTTCTGCCACTGAAATGTATTTAATAATATGTAGATCAGGCATTTGGGGAAATAATTAAAAATAAAGTTGCTGTAATTTTAAATTCAGCTAATATCTGCATTGCTTCTATCTAAAGTGGTACCAGGCTAAGTGCTTGAACTAATCGATTTTTAAAAGGGTTTGGTTAGTGATCTCAGGGGAAATAAGGTAGGTTGTATGAAAACATATTAATTATAGAACCTTCTTTTTTAATGATGCATGCCCTTTTTAGAGTACAATATATTGATGTAGCAACATCTTTGATTTAAATCATCAAACAAACCTTTCTAGTTTTGTCTCATCTATCTTGATTGTTTGCTATATTTATTACAGAATGAAAATAAGATTTTAGATTTTAAATTATTAGCTATAAAGGATTCCAGAGTAGCTCAATGAATTAATTTCTTTGTAAAAAGTATACAACTTCAGCAAATTTTTGCTGACTAGGAAATTTGTCTTTCTCAAAGATTAATATTACTTTCCTGTTCAGTATGTTGTATTTTGCTCTCAAGTGTACAGAAAACTTATTCATGAAAAAGTTTTTACCCTTCTAATAATATTTTAAATTAGTTTTAGAATGTGCCTGTTGCAGTCTTGTTTGAAGTGAATCAATATTTTAGGATTTTTTATTTAAAAAAAGAAAGCTATTGTGTTTATTGCAGAGATAAATACTATGCCTAGCTTCCAGATTGGAGTGAAATATCAGATTATCTGCTGCAGAGAGGCTGGGATTTTACTTGCAGAATGCGGGGCAAGGCTTGAACTGCTTCCAGGGAATAGGAACAAAGATGTTCCAGATGAGCAGGTCCTTTACGAGAGGAAACTGCTTGCAGTCACAGTGAGACATAGCAGAAGCTGATCTGCAGATGGAAGGATGTGATGTCAGGATTTTGTGTGGGGGTAGCACAGGTGGTTAACAGTGGGCACAGCCTGCTGATCTAAGTGCGACAGGATGCACAGTGAGCCAGAGTGCTGAGGTGGAGCTGCCTCCATTTTCTCCTTCCCTGAGGACAAAAGGGCACTGAAGTATCTAAAAGCTTCGGTTTACTGGAACACAACTTCAAATACAGTAGTTCTGAAACAGGTAATTCAAGTCTGCTACAAAAGAACAAAACCAAAAAGCTTTGAAAACAACTATTTCTCTTAACCAGTGTTCTTTGAAGGACAGGTCCTTTCCCTCAGGTTACAGCAAGCACTATATAAAAAGTCTGGTCTTCAGTCTCACCCCTGGTCATGTGTCTGCCCCTGGTCCTCAGGGTCTCTGTTCCCCACCTGATCTAGAAGGTCAATGTGCTGGGGTCATACCCCCAACTCCCTCCAGAGAGTTTTGTTTGACCCAATGAGCACCTCCTCACTCAAATCAAGTGGACAGCCTTCCCTTCTAGCTTCTTAATAAATAAAGCATGAAGTACAACAGTTAGTGAGCCATGGACCAACAAATAAAACACAATCATAGCTTGGAAAAGACCTTCAGATTATTGATTTCAAATGTAAACCTAACACTGTCAAGTCCATCACTAAACCATGTCCCTAAGTGACACATCTAGATGCCTTTTAAATACCTCCAGGGATGGTGAGTCAACCACTTCCCTGGGCAGCCTGTTCTAATGTTTCACAACCCTTTTGATGAAGTAATTTTTCCTAATATTCAACTTAAACCTCCTCTAGTGCAACTTGAGGCCATTTCCTCTCATCATACCACTTGTTCCTGGGAGGAAAGACCAACATCCACCTCATTACAACCTCCTTTCAGGGAGCTGTAGAGAGTGATAAGGTCAACCCTGAGCATCCTTTTCTGCAGGCTAAACAATCCCAGTTCCCTCAGCCACTCCTCATAAGACTTGTGCTCTAGACCTTATATCAGCTTTGTTGCTCTTCTTTGGATGCACTCCAGCACCTCAAATGTCTTTCTTGTAGCAAGGGGCAAAAAACTGAACACAGTATTTGAGGTGTGGCATCACATATAGGGACCAGCTTCCCCGTTTTATATAATAGATACTGAAGTGAGGATCAATGGGTATTTTTTGGTAATATTATGTCTTCAAACTAACTCACTGAAGTAAGATTCCCTGACTTTTTTTGTGTGTGGGACACATTTCAAGGAAGATGTTATTTTATGAATATCTCCATTGCTAGATGTGATCCTGTGCTGTCTTTGTGGCAAAAAAACCCCCACTACTTACACAGGTAAAACAATATTAGGCAGACATTTAATATATTTTTAATGATCTCTGCAGCAGAGAAAGAGGATCTTGTGTCATGGGATGGGTCAAATTCTCCACAGACTATCAGAGAATGTAGCTTTCATGTAAAAGAAAATA
This sequence comes from Actenoides lindsayi, assembly GCA_025331215.1. Classification (NCBI taxonomy): domain Eukaryota; kingdom Metazoa; phylum Chordata; class Aves; order Coraciiformes; family Alcedinidae; genus Actenoides; species Actenoides lindsayi. Next base: position 153,276 of record WTSP01021843.1, on the reverse strand, counting down.
ATTAAGTAAATACTTATATTTGACTATCCTGTCTGAAAGATGTGAGAATTACGAGTATCTCAGTTACTTATTAGATGATAGAGTTTTGCTGGCATGTAGATTATCAGACTCTTGAAGTGTTTGCCCAAGCTTAACAGCATGGTTTCTGGAGAGTGGCATATCTGGAACATATCTGAGGATGCCCATATAATCAGTCCCATTTTTAATGTCGGGATGGGGATGACAAGAAATGTGTGTTTCAGAAGATGGTTGTGCTAATTTGGCAGCACAGGAGATCCTGTGCCTCCTTTTCCCATTGCACTCTGCCTGTGTGATCCTGTCTGTTTTCTTCTGCTGTCTCTGAAGCCAATATGACCTCTTGATGAGACATTTCAGCTTATTCAACAGGCAGAAAATTATCTCCCTTTTTTGCTTGCTGAGTGAGCTGAATTGATTCATCAAACTGTTGGAGCTAGCACAAAGGAAGTGGTAAGTACACACAGCTGGGAGGGAGAAAAAGGGGAAAGCTGAACCATATTTTTAGTGGTAGGAAGCTGTTAGGCCATCTCAGCACTCTTCTGAAAACTCATTTTCAGTGAAGAGCTCCTGTGTCATATTCACTCTGCCTCTGGTCTGGTGAAACCTGAATATGCTGGCTGTTAAGGCTAGTGGTTCTGCAGAAATGCTTCCCAGAAGAAAGATTGTTTGATTTAAGCGAGTCCCTTGGTGGGGATGTCATTGGCAATGAATATTGAAGGATTTGAGCTAATTACTAAGTCTTAGTGCATAACCTTTTAGTTCTTTCATGTATTTTTATAAACGTAAAACTGGCTATAATTTGTTGATTCTTGCAAAAGATTTTGCCATTTGCACTTCAAAAGCATTCATGGAACTCCAGAAGTTTTTGTTAAAACTACAGATGTATCCACTTACTATATCTGTTAGCCGCACGAACAAAATGGGAATGCCTCTGAATCTGTAATGCTAATCAATGTGAGACTTACTGAAGAGATTTTTCCTGCTGGAAAAATACAAAGCCACAGAAAAGTGAGCATGTTGGAGAGGTTTATTTTTGTCACTTATAGACAAATGATAACGATTATGTCAGGATTTTCAAGTTTTACAGTGTTCAGCAGCCAGCATTTAAAAAAAAAAAAAGGGCAAAAACACCCCCCCCTACAGATTTTCAAAATAAACCAGCTTCTGTCTAGGCATTAGAGAAAGGGATACAATTTTGAAAGTATATTCAATATCCTCACATATGGTTCTTCTGGGCAGTTTTCAAACATGGTAGTCAATGCTAAGTTTTCAAGCTCTTCAGAAAATGTGATTTAAGCTCTCCATACCATGCTGAACAGGCTTGACACAGAAGTAGGGCAGAATCCACTACTTATTTACCACAATAGAACAAATGATACCCAGTTTCAGGCTGGAATGGATCAAAATAATAAAAAAGATAAGACTCTGGTCACCTTCAGTGAAATGTTTCATTTCCCTTAAAAGAGTTCAAAGAATGACAAAGTAACAAAGATCAAATCATAGATCAAAGATAGGTGTTCTAAGAAGGTTTTTAAAGTTCAGTGCCAAGAAGACAATCACAGAAAAATACTTTCCTTTGTAGATAGATTTCACCTGAGCAACTGGGGTACTTAGCTTCTAATTTGCAAAAATGATAGAATTGTTTTTGAAACTGTAAAATGACAGAAGATGACACTGAGAAACTTGTGTAATCTTTATACAAGATTATTGTTACTACAATAATTTATTAACAAATTTCTTATATTGATAATGGATATCAAGAAGTGGGAAAATAAAGAAAAGAGAAAGGAGCTATTAATAGATAAGCACTGGGGTGAGGCTTCCCGCAGGGGAATATGTCCCACTTAGGGACATGGTTTAGCAGTGGACATGCAGAGTAGGATTATTCGTTCGATTTGCTGATCTTGAAGGTCTTTTCCAACCTAGATGATTCTATGATTCTGTGTTGAAAGAACAATACAAGGAGTGTGGACTAAAAAATGGAGGCATTAGAACTGTTAATGTAGGGAATAAAGTTTCATATCACAGAGAGAAGAGTAGTGGCTATGGCTGGAAAGATGTGAAAGGAAAGAAAGAGAAAGATATGAAAGGTCAAAGTGATCAGAAAAGTCAAAGAAATTACCTTTACTCAGTATTTAGTCATGTGATAAACTCTAAATGAAGAAAAAAACCCCAAACAAAATAAAAAAGAAAGTGGATAAAACAATCTCAGAGTGAAAATTATTTTGGAGGAAGATGATAAAAGCCATAGTAGTAGCAATGGACCATCACGGCTGCATTTGGTGATAGCTGTGGATTATTCAATGTTTATTTTAGAAAGATAAATAGCACTGGAAATGTATTTATTTAATTAAATCTTAACTTCTGCAGGATAAATTAGAGAACAAAAGCTGTGAAAAAATCCATTACCACCTGATTTCTAAGAATTGTTTTCCTGATTTTTTTCCTAAATATTTACTGAAGCAGCAAATACTGATGCTATTTTAAGCTTGGTTTTGCATGAAAGGAAGAAGATTGAGAAAAAAGTCTAATGGAAAATTGCTTTGAATCAAAGGCCCCTGCAGACTTTTGGTCTGAATGAAAGGACAGAGAAAGTAAAGTCTGCAGAGTTCCCAGTCTGAATGGGAGAAAAGCTCTCTCAGTGAAGAGGATATAGTCAAGGAGAGCAGCAGGGTGAGATATTCATAGACTTGTATTTGAAGGAAACTTGGAAATAAGTCAAACACAGTAAATTAGTTTAGAATTTCAGCCCCAAGAAAAGGGGGAAATATGTTGGAAATGCATCTGTTTTAATGTTCACTATAAGGGCTACCCTAGGAACGTCAAAGGGCCTGTAAGGAACCAGTGCCATGACTTCTAGAGATCAACTAGTCCAATCCACTCTCAGAGCCTCATCAGCTAGAGCAGTTTGCTGTGGACCGTGTGCAGTCGAGTTTTGAATATCTCCAGGGACCGAGATTCCACAATGTCTCTGGGTAACCCACCCAGCAATAAGATTCTCTCCCTTAGCCTTCTGAAGGCTAATCAAACCCAGTTGGCAGTCTCTTCTATATTATATAATCCAGATGACACAAATTTCCCAAAGTCAAGCTGAAGTAAACCTTGCAAAGTATATTAGAAAAATAGTTGGAGTTTATCAATTTCACTGTGTATGGAGATGAGCAAGAAAAATAAAATCATGGCTCACCAGGCACAATAAGGACATTAAGATTACAAAAATCTCATGTTATGCTCTCAAAGTCAGTTCAATATTCTGGTTTCGGGTATTATTTTGGTTGTTTTGTTGTTGTTTTGTTGTTTTTGTTCGTTTTGTTGGTTTTGTTTGTTTTTGTTTGTTTGTTGTTTTGTGGTTTTGTTTAGTTGTTGTTTGTTGGTTTGGTTTGTTGTTGTGGTTTTTTTTGTAAAAATGGACTTTTCCATTTCCAAAGTGAAAAAAATGGACAGTTTCAAGGGAACAGATAACTGTTATTGCAGAACTGTGGAAAGGCCAACCCATAGAATCACAGATCTAGGATCAAATTTTTCAATGGTTTTCTTGTATGGGAATGATTCTATAGTGAGTATAGCATCTGTTCTGGGGAAAGTAATCAGAGAAATCTACATCTGTTAGCTGAATACTTTATAAAATTCAGAACATGTTTTGAGCGAAAGAATAATTAAGGTCATCAAAGCAGATGAAAAACTGGATAAAATGTGACAAAATTTTACCAGAAGAGAAATCTGCAAATTTATCCTCTCACCTTCTTTAGTATAATGAATTATTTTCTAGTGCACTCTAACTAATTAGAATTGCAAAAAGAAAGTATATGAATTTCCTATTAGGTAAACCTGTAATGATGATGGTAAAACACCACCAACCTGCCAGGAGAGCAACTGGCAGAAAAAGGAGATGGATGTATTTGTGATATAGGGTAGAGGGAGCTTACTGTTAGATTTCCACTGGAGAAACTTGGAATACATCTCCTACAATCTTTTAATTAATGTATGTGTAAAGGCTCAACGTTTAGAACATAAATGAGTTTTGCTGATGATATAAATTGGGGAGGCATCATTAATGCAAAAGAGGATCACAATATGACAATGATAAGACTGGATGACTGTTGCAGTTTAACCCCAGCTGGCAACTAAAGCAATTGCTCATCCCCCCTGTTAGGATGAAGAAGAGAGTCAGAAGGGTAAAAGTAAGAAAACTTATAGGCTGAGATAAAGTCAATTTAATAGGTAAAGGAAAAGCCACATGTGCAAGCAAAGCAAACCAAATAATTCAGTCATTACTTCCCATTGGCAGGCAGGTGTTCAGCCATCTCCAGGATGCAGGGCTTCATCATGTGTAAAGGTTACTTGGGAAGACAAACATCATCACTCTGAACATCCCCTCCTTTCTTCTTCTTCCTGCAGCTTTATATTCTGAGCATGACATATGATATGGAATATCCCTTTCATCAGTTGGGGTCAGCTGGCCTGGCTGTGCCCACTTCCAACTTCTTGTGCACCCACAGCCCACTTGCCTGTGGGGTGGTGTGAGAAGCAGAAAAGCCTTGACTCTGTGAGCACTGCTCAGCAATGATGAAAGCATCCCTGTATTATCAACACTTAGTGACAAATCCAAAACACAACCCCATACTAGCTACTGTGAAGAAAATGAACTCTATCCTAGCCAAATCCAGCACAATGACCTTCAGAACTGTGATCACAGAAATGAGATGGAATTTAAAATTCAAACAACAAGGGTCTCACATAAAGATTTTCCACTATGATTTGGGATCCCACTATTAGAACAGACAGAAAAAAAGATCTTCGTGCTTGATCAAAAAATTATACAAGTAGCAGAAATGATGCAATGCTAAACAAAAAATATGAATTCTAGGATGTGTCTGCTGAGGAACTGCTAGCAGAAGGAGGGAAGAGTGGATGTGACTGGATGAGGAACATCTTCACAACTGTTGTAGAGCCTTAGTGACCTGTGTCTGAGAAAGATAGCTGAAGCCAGAAAGGCTGCAGAGAAAGGCTAGGAAGATGATTGTGGGAGTGGAAAGCAAACAAAAAGACCTTGGCTTTTTTAGTCAAGCAAATTGAAGGCTGAGAAAGTATTTAGCATCAGCCTGTATCTCTTAAACATGTAGGTATCTGAGACTGCTGAGAATAAGACTCTTCCAGTTAGGTATTCCTATATCTGCTGATTTTGGTTTCTCTATTACTCACCATGGAATTTCTCTTAAAATGCAGCAGCTCTTCAGAGACTAGGCATGGAGAATTAAAAGAATTTAAGTAAAATATCATATGCCTAGGTGCTTTCATCCTGTCTTGAACTGCCATTAGATGCATTTAAGGGGAAGAAACTGTGGAAAATGTGTGGAGTGACATCCTGTCTCCAGTGAAGACAGTGGTGAAACTGAATGGTTATAGCTTCCCGCAGCAGTATACTTTGTTTGAAAAAAAGTAGCTCAGAGAAGTAGTTCATTTTTATGGTCATCCGATCTCTCCATTGTTCACATTCTTTGTTCAAATTTAGAAGTGTTAACATAATTGTTTTTTAAAGAATAAAAAGCAGAGATTATAAAAGACTAATATTCCTGGGATGAGGAAATCAGGATGAATACTGTTATTTTTTAAATCTTAACAAATAATTAACAGGAATTTTACCCTCCCCCCTCTCAAGTTCTTAAGCACACGTTCTTTGGAATGAAATATTCAGATTATGGGAGAGAAGGTTGTAATTTTGCTATGTCTTTCACTGTCACTCAATAAATTTCAAAGATTATTGGAAGCAGGTTCACACAAGAGTCTGCTATTTGTCTTTCGAAATATGCATGAACTCTTAGGACAGTTCATCTAAATCACTTCGAAACACCCAGCAGCCTGGTACTGTAATGCAAACAGAACTATTTTATAAATCAGTCAGAAGAGCTCATTCTTTAAAAGACATGCTACATTACTGGAGGTAAAAAGCTCCTGCTTTTTATATAACAACGACAATAACTCAATTTAAGTCTATAATGACCCAAGTCAGCAGTCCACAGCAACAGAAATCTAATGGGAACTTTATCTAGTTTGCTGACCTGTTCTTCTCTAGAAGCCATTATAGGCTCTTCAGTATACAAAACAATTGGCTCTAATCTTAAATATTGCTAAGCAGCAGGGGGCAAATAGGCATTTTAGCACAGCTTTGCTGTTTATAAACAGCATTTAATATATTCACATGCTTTTAGGAATGGAGCTGTATGTCAAAAGTTTCTGAATTTTGGTCATTAGAACAGGCTTTCTTGAAGCAGAGAGAATGTCTGCACTCCTGTGATGCCCTTGAAAATGGATTGGATGTCACTGTGTTATGAAGGTGGAAGACTCCAGTGTAGGTCTTGTTTGAGAACAGTAAGGTTTCCAACTGTCTAGTGATGTAAATGAAAGCTGTGATAAAATGAATGGGCTCCAGAGAACCATTACAACAAAAATCACTCTATTAAATACAATCCCAAACATAATTTCCTCCCTATTTCTTTCACTGGTTTTCTATAAACTGTGTTTAAAGAGTACAGACTAATGCCTATATTGAGTAGTTTGTAATGGACACTTAGTTTATGCTAGGGAATATTATTACTGAGGAAGTAATGCTGAGACAAGAACAGCAACAGATGAGTAAGCTGTCAGAAGAAAGCTGTATTTACATTTCAGTAATCGGTGTTCAAATTTCATTAATTCATTGCATTCATTTAAACACGAATTTTTTTTACTTTTACAGTTTATGAGGCAATCAGAGGACATTAGATATAAATACATTTCTGATTATTCTGGTAATGCTGCAATGCTTGAACTATATATATTGCCCTTCCATTAAAGAAAGGTGGAAACTAACATGCAAAAAAAATCTGCTCTTTGCATGAAAAGCAAGATTTTATACAGAAGGCACTGCCTGAATTACTGAGTCCAGTCATCTGCTGTCATTGATTACTGATTTTTTGTTCATAAGGCTCTGCAGCGGATGAGTTTCACACACCTCCTTGCATTCAGGCCCACAAAAATCTTCTTAGTACCCTTTAACACAGTGAAAGCTGGCAGTAAAAGAGGCAGCATCCCTAGAAAAGAAATGGGAAAGAAGAGTATATGTGGTAAAAAAGAGCTGTCATGAAGGAGGCATTTGAGAGATGTGAACGAGAAAGACTGGGAAATCTGAAGCTAAGAAATGGAGAAGGAAGTTGTTTGAGTATTGCTTATGGAAGTCCAAGATTGACTAAGTCATACCCTATTTGAACAGCCTAATGTCACAGACCTGGACAACTGCTGCACCTTACCTGACACACAGGGTGGGGTTTATCTTACTTCAAAGGTCTATGATGTAAATCACTATGCCTGAGATAGCCAGCTTAATCTCACCTTTTCCTAATGGAGAAAAAAAAAAAAGAGGGTGATTTTAAGACAAGATCAGTTTCCAACATGTACTTTAGGATGGGTGTATTTGGCCATAGAAGTACCTGATTCTCTCCATTGAGTCTTGTGTGGGGTTTTTTTGGTTTAGTTTTTATTTCCATTCTGTGCAAGAGAAATAGATTCTGCTGGTATGGACATTTTCTGTCGGAAGTGTTATTACAAGACACATCCTCTGTGTCTGACTAACAGGCGTGGAGCTGTCCTCCCATGCATAATGATACGGTTGTGTGTGATAAGTGCTGTCAGTTCTCTGTTGCAATGGCTCTGCCTCCTCCCTTTCTCTTGACTGCTCATCTAACAGAATGAGTTCAAAAGGTTTGTGTTTATGCATTGAGCAGTGAAGGGAGAAGAAAACCAGGAACTTTGTGAAAATTCATCCCATGGAAGGAGGATTTTTGGAGTTTCATTCCATTATATTATGTTATTATTTTCAGTGGCTGCTGACAACTTCCTATTTAGTATCGCCAAACTTCTCTAGTGTTTCTTTTCTACAGAGCTGGTGGGACCTTCTTTTTATTTTATTTTTTACCTACCAGTCATCTGACACCTTGTGAAATATGACCTGAGGACTAATGAAGTTGAAAGAGTATGTCATGCAAGCATGGTACTTGACAAGATAACTGCGCTGCTCCAGCAGCTTCCAGCTGCCAAAGGGGGCAGTTCTGCTCTTGCATTCCCTGCTCCATCCCCACTTTCAGTTTTCACTTCACTCAGCACATTGAATGGCCAAAGCTAGCTTAGCAAAAGAACAAGGAAAAAAGAAAAAAAAAAGAAAAAAAAAAAAGAGAGAGAGAAGGGTGAAGAGGTCATAGAGCACCAGGGCTGCTGAAATTGAGTAGGCAAGACTGTGTATACTGAGTGGATGTGCTTGCAGAAAGGAGGAGGGGACCCTTTCCTTTTGTTCCTCCCTGTCTTACCTGAGGATAAATGTGATGACTATAGCCAGGCATCTGAAGAAATGAAAAAGAAGCTGCAATGACTTAGGAATGCTTATGATGTTTACTCAGCTAGTCCAGCCAGGTGGGTTTCACTGAGTGCAGTCCTGAGGTAGGGCTTGCCCCACTCTGATGATGCTGGGGACACTCGGGGCTTACAGGACTCGAGGAAGGGCTGCTTAGGTGGGTTTGCAATTTTATCTGTGTGAGCAGGAGGAGGATTAGTGGCTGAACCTAATGTTTTGCATCAATTTTATAAAAAAAAGGGTAGGTGTGTGGAAGAAAGAAGAGGTTTTGGAGGTTATATGGTTTTTATGAAACCAGTCCCACTGAGTTTCCTTTGGGTATTTTTCTGGTTTATCAGTAGGGACCCTTAGAGGTTGAGAAAATGACCTGGTAAAGCCTTTCCACTTTTAAAATATAATGTTGTTCTGGCACTAAGACCCTTGTGTTGGCCTTAGGTTTTCATGTCTATCATTAGGAAGGAAACTTGGTTTACGTGCACTAAAATGCCTAAGGAGAAGTTGTTACTCTTCCTTTACTTCCCTGCCATGAAGCTGTTTTTATTCAAATTAAAATGTCTTTGGATTTTTGGAAATACTTAACAGTTTTTACCTCCTTTTCTTTTCCCATATTAAAAGTAGCAGGATCCAGCACCCCTGAAGAGAAGGTGAACCTATGTTTGATAGAGAGCTATTAGCTATCAGCTGATGAAGTGTGAACTCATGTTGAATCACTAAGGAAACTGACAAAATCAACATCACATTTTCCTCCCTGTAGTGATCATTGTAAGGCAACATGATTTTTGAAGTCTTGGGAAAGAAAAAATCCCATTAGAGTAAGTCTAACTGATTTTGTCATTGCTGACCTCGTAAGTGGCTGCTGATTGAATTTTTACCAGCCAATAGTAACTTTCCTAGTGGGCTTGAGAAAATGTATGTCTTGGAGAAAAACATAGGCTCAGAGGATTCGATATTGTTTATTTCTCTTTGAACTCATTCATTTTGTTTCCCATTCTTCTTGGATTTCAGAGGCTTATTTAAAAAAAATAAATAAATGAGCAGTTGAACACTGATCCATGCTAAAGCAAACACATGGTACATCTGGTGGATTGTGCATCTATCCTCAGACAATAGCAGGCAATTGGATGTTCTCCAAGATGGTATTATGCCATAGGCCACGCTTTGTCTTGTGTCTTACTAGAGATTTCAGACTCTCTCGTTTTTGTAGCAGTGTCTTCATTTAGAGATGTTTCATTTTTTAACTTTCCCCTTAGCATCCTTCAGTAATTTTTATCTCTGTTATCATACAAACACAGACTGTAAAATGAAAATATGGTATAAAGCCAGGATCCTGTAGTTGTTTCAAATAGCAAATCTGCACCTCCTGTGCAGAACCATTTGAATGCTCAGAGCCTAAGTCTGCAATATCTGTAAAGACAGAGACTGGAGAAGACTAAATGATCATATAATGATGATTAAACACCAAAGCCTTTCTCTAATAAAGAAATGAGGTATGACCTAATTACTACTGTTTGCTAGTAAAGATTGATCCATTTATCATTTCAACCTCTGTAATGGTTGAAGCATTTTTCCCCAATTTCTTTAAAGTGGAACTTTTGTAATATTTTCAAACTTTTAAGTTTAAGTAGAAGGCCATATCACTTATCGGGTCTTAAGTACTTACAATTAAATTATGATATGAGAAGTTATTCTTCCACAACTACCTTTTTGCTTTTAGCCCACCTCAGTACAATGTAAAATGCTACAAATTTAGGTGTAATCCTTAAGTTTGACAAAGTTCAGTCTTTTCCACTTAGAATTAAATTATCAGTTGTGACTGGAATGCACCAAAAGCATTCACATTATGGACTAGATTAACTCAGTTGACAGGGTAACCTATGAAGCCATCAAAATTTGGTCATGTTTCATCAAGTCCCAGAGTTTCATCATTCTTCTCTGGTATTCTGGGAAAAGCAGAGGGAAGTAGCATTTACCTCCTTGGGTCCTATGTGCAATGATTTAAATGTGGAGATACATCTGCTTTTCCCACCTGCCTTTTAAGGTCTTTTTAGGCATCAGCCATAGGAGAGTAATAGCATTGTGATGATGTGGGTAGCAGTTGAATTAGATGTCACACTCTATTTTTCGTTTAAGACAGGACATTTGTTTTACGATATGATACTGAATAAATAGTAAGGCCTCTGATAGTCATGCCAGAATCCAAACTTTATGTTATTGGGCCAACTCTCTCATGCTACTAGTGTCTGTGATTCAGATAGAGTTTGCCTGTGCTTGGATGAGGATAAACTTGGCTCATGAGTTCTGCCTCACAATGCTGTGACAGACCTTGTGTAGTTGATGGGGCACCAATGATGTCAAACACCCAAAGTAGCTTAAGTAGAAGAAAAGCTCACCTTGACTAGTAAAATTTCTATGGAGAGACATCCAACAGGATATCCCGAGCAAAATAAATAAGTGAACATATCCAGTACAGTGAATCCTGAAAAACTGTCTCTTGAAGAGTGAGGATAACCTCCAGCATTGGATGTACACAGAAAATCCTAGCACTTTCTGTCCTGTGCCTGCCTTGTCTGTGTGATGCTGTAAATTCCCAAGGTACAGGCACACGATGCAGTAGACACTTCTTTGTGTTCAGGACTCTTTTTGCTAACAATTGTAATAAATACATTAGTTTCATTTTTCTGAAGTGAGAAATGGGTGGAATGATAAAATGTAAAAGCTTAGGTAGGACAAGCGTAGAAATTATTCAGCTCATTGTAGAGTTGTTTTCCTTGTTAGGCCTGGTATTGTTAGAGCAGGAAAAGGAATGTTATAGGCTTGTGGTCTGCATCTCTGCTGTTAGTCTGGTAGGTATGTATACTTTCTTCATGGGCAGGTGAGGAGATTTCTCTCTCTTGTCTCTTCCATTCTCCTCTGTCATTTCTACTCCATTGACCTTTACCTCTGCTAATGCTGGAGATTATATAATGCTCTTGACACTTAGAATTTTAGAAGATGTTCAGTTTAACTTCATACTTAAATCTTTTAACTAAAACTTTAAATAAAAGATGTTTACTGTAAGGTCTTTGGTTCTCTGAAGAGCTGAAATTCATTGCTCCATAAACCTGTACAATTGCAGCCACAATAGGGTACTTGCTACTCTAGATTTTTTGATTTTGCAATACACTCCTTGCATTGCAACTATAGGAAACCTCTTTGATTTACTTTAATTTTGCTAAGAGATCTTTGCATTGGATTCTTTATATCCTTGGAGAAGACTTCTAGTTCCAGTGATTTCTCTGTGTTGTTCTCCTCCCTTACCCTGGTGTTATACTATGTGGGATCCAAGAGAGTTTCATAGTTTCCAGGTCCATTTGTGTCCCACATATTCACTGTGCTTCAGGGGGCATCCCTGTCCCACCTGTGTCTCTCCATTTATAGGAAATCCAAGAAAGTAGACATGTGCTCTATCAAATCTTCTGATGTGGATGATCAGAAGATGGGGGCTGCAGGGCACATTGTGAAGTGTTTTTTTCCCCCAGTCTAGAAATAGACTCTTTGGTTTGAGTCTAAATATGTGTTTTATTCAAGTGGGTGAACTGTTCTTATGTTCCCCAAAGAAGATAAGAGAAGGAATGAGGAAAATAGCAGCGAGTTCCAGCATTGCAACAGATCAGTTGGACTGCTGTTGGGAGAGGTCTGTTTCATTCATCACCTGCAAGATAATGATGTGAAAAGATTCTATTTCTATTAAATAATAGTGTCTGTTTGTTAAAGCAATTATTTAGTGTTTCTCCAACAGTAGCTACAATTCCTCACCACTGATGTGAAGACTGACTTTCAGAGGCCTCCCACAGACTCTTTCTCCTTGCAGACATATTCTTCTTAGCCCTTTTCATTTAGGCTAAACACGAGGGAAAAGGCCAAACTTTTGTAGATCTCTGTGCCTGTCAGACACATGCACAAGGGGACAGTGAGGTTATATACTTCGGAACATGCAGTGAAGAAGGAAAAAAAAAAAAGCATATGTTTTCAAGATAATTGATTTTCCCATATTTTAAATGTGTAGTCTGTAAAGAGCTGACCTAGCATGTTATAGGATATTAACCATTTTCCCTCAACCCCATCCACCAGTTCTGATTATATTTTGTACATAGAATTGAGTATTCAGTTAGGCGCAAAGTTATGGAAGCAAATTTTCCCATTTCTAATTGCTGTGCTTGCTTCAGTTCCCCCTCTAATAGTGTTTAGATTCACTTGAACATGCAGTTTATGCTTAACATAAACTACCTGAAAATTTAGCTCTCTCTCTATATATGAGTATTTGCTGAGTTTTGCAGTGATCAGATCCTTGACTCTAAAATGCCTGCAAGAATAAAAGAAGTAATTATGTAATTTATGTTTGCTAGCATCCTTGTATTTCTTTTATTTTGTAAGCAATCCAAGGCAACAAGCAATTCAAGGAACAAGAGTATTGCAGTAATACAGAACAGGAGGTCACTGATGAAAGTTTAGAACAAAATTTCAAATATGGTAGAAAATAAAATATTTTAGATCACTTTTTCCTGTTCTTTCAAAAGCTATCAAGTCAAAGAAGCTTGACACTCAGAAGAAAAATCAAAAGGCATTAATTCATTTATGTATCTCCTGCATAGAGTCTAGGAGTAGCCATTTCTTATCATACACAGTTTTCATGTTATATAAAAATCAGTAATTCTAGCATAAAAATAGCACTATGTTATTATTTCACTGCTATGATTCCCAGATTCTGGATAAACCCTGATGGCTACTGTAAAACTTCCTGAAAGGAAGTATACTAACTCCCAGTACATGTGTAAATTTTCTTGTAGTTAACTGAGGGATGGTGTTTTCTGCACTTGCTTCAGGAGAAGTGCTGGAGGAAGAGCAGCCGCAGCTGCTGCCGGTAGCTCGTAGCTACTGGGATGCTGCCACCAGCCCCTGTTTCTGGCTCCCTGTTCTCCAAGCGTGTTGCAGAGATGTGAGTTTACAGCTGCTTGTTGTGAACTGGGTGGCGTGGGGCAGGCAGAACATTCCTGTGAATCTGGTCAATGCCCTTTTTATAGGGTGAAATCCTATACTTGTGAAATCAGTGGGATATTTGCCATCACAGGGCCAGGGTTTCTCCCAGAGATTCCTCATTGTAATCTGAGATAGGCAGGCAGGCATCACTGGGAGTGTGGAAAAAAATTCCTCAACTTGCTTGAGTTTGCTTTTGCTAGGCGCAGTTTTCCACTGGCTTCTATGTGAAGTTTAATTTTTCACTGTGCCTGACGTCTGGCATTCTGGGAGTTAGGACTACCTGCTCCCTATATCCCCCCCAGGCACCAGCTAGAATTGCTGGAGGGAGCCTTAAGACTCAGACCACTCCTGTGTAACGGGGCGGGGGGTGGGGGTCTCTGTGTGTGTGTGTGAACTGTAACTGACACTTCACCTCCCGTTTTTCCTTCCCCAAATCCTTCCCCCCTAACTTGGCTTCTTGTTTGCAGGGTGAGGGTGATACAGGAGGTTTCTTCCCTCCCTCCTTTCCCTGGAGATGGTGCTTCTCTCCTCCTTGGTGCAAGTGAGATGGCTGCAGGGGAGGCGGGTGATAAAGGAATAAGAGCAAGGGTTTTCAAGTGCAGCGAAGCACATCTGTTGTTTCTCAGATTAGAATTGAGCCCATAATAGTTGTCTGACAATTTGCAAGTTGGATTTATAAATCTGTCCTTGTAAGAGGCTGCGTTATAAATGCACTGTGCAATTTATAGAACCTGCCAACAAACCTTAACTGGAAACTCTTGATTTATACACCATCCTTTTAAACACTGATTTTTAGTTTGGTTTTTCTCAAGTATTTCAGTATGTGGTAAGTCAGAGAAAAAGTTTCCATATCCTAAATGGGATTAACAAATCTTAAATCAGATCTGTAAATCCTACAACAGATTTACAAATCATGCCAATAAATCCAAAATAAAACATCATATTTTTTCTTTTCTTTTTTTTTTTTTCCCCTTTGGTTTACAAATCCTGATTTTGCAGCTGTTTGGTAAGGAAGTGATTTATAAAGCAAGAATTTAAACCTCAACTGTCAGCATGATCAACTCTGAGAGGTCTGGCTCTCACATCTTATCTGAGTGCTTTGATTTACAAGCTGTAGTCAGACCCTCTCTATCACAGATTTTCTCCTGAAACTTGGAGTTGTTTATTATGGGATCTACAAAAGGTTAAACCCTCTGTATGGCACTGTTTGACTGGCCTGGCAGTGTTATGGAAAAGGTGATACCTAATCAGATTGCAGCTGGCAAAAGTGCCCTGCATAACATTTGGTTGTCAAAGAAAACAAACAGCAGCTGAGTAATAAATACTTGAAATGTTAATAAGCTGAGATCCTTCACTCTTTCTTCTTGCATGTGTATGTAAGACATAAGGCACACCTTCAGGAGATCAAGAAAAGAGGTATAGGTCCTCATGCTGCTTTGCACTTAGTTTAAATCCCATTAGAGGTAAGATTAAACATAGATTACATATTTCACTGAGTATGGATGGTCTTAAGCACAGGCTTCAGCTCATGTTTTAGTACATTGCTGAACAGGATTGTATCTGGTACTTTTTCAGATTTGAGATCAGATTTTCTAAGTCATGTCAATGCATTGCTTGGAAATTCATACAGATAAAAATGCCAGACAATTAAAACTACATAATTACAAAATGGATACTGGAGACTGAAATCAATGTAATAAGCTGTCTCCTTCTGAGGAAACAAAAAACCCACCAACAATTGAAAGCAGCTTCAGTGACAAGAGAATATTTAATTTATGGAATATTTGTGTGAATTTGTTTCTACTTGACAGATTAGCTCCCACTAATCAGATAAGTAATTTAAAAATCACTTTCTATACTCTAGAGTGATCACTTTAAGTGCCAGTTTTTTCTTTATCCATAGTCAAGCTTTTCTTTGTCTCATCTAACATGTTTTCCTTCTACCTACTCCTCACCTCCTCTTTATTGATTTAATACCAAGAATCTTTTCATATTAAAGAACTTGGCAAATAGTGCTTAAGAAGCCAACATCCCCATTACTGCTTGGATTCACTTGCTGACATGTCTGTACAACACCTTGTAGCTCAGACGTTGCTTTCATTATCATTTGAGCTCCTTGAGAGGTTCTGGGCATCTGCAGCCAGAAGACACAGTGGCAACAAAGTTATAGCATGACCCATGCTATTATTTCCATCTTTTTAATAAAATTGATCAGTATTTACCTAAATGCAAGAGCAAATGCTTGGTTGTGCTTTAGAGGTTCAAAAATATAGGTGTTTAAGATAATATATGACATAGTGGAAAATGAGTGAGCCTAAACAAATAAAATTGGAAGCTGATGTAATAGCATAAAATGAGATTATTTTAGATTTTTGAATTATCTGCCTAATATGATTATTTTGCCTAGTTTTAAAACAATTATTGCCTCCTGTTAAAATTTAATTAGGACCAGCTATTTTCCACACAGATGTATTTGTATCAAGTAAGCTTGTACCTGCCAAGCCCAAATGATACTAGCTGCAGCTGTTGGAAAGGTGTTTAATTGGGGCCGAATGTTGTTGGGTTATTACTTGATTAGTCTAATATTCCCTTCAAGGCACAAAACGGGCTGGGGGACAGCCAGTCAATACTGCTCTGTACTCTGGCCTTGTTACTCCTGGTGCTGCTTAGGACTCTCATGCTAAGTTCAAGACAAACCTCATGTGTTGCAGTAGAAGCCATGCAGAACCAGAAAGTCCATTACCCTTTTTCTAGTAAATTCACTGAAACTCCTTAAAAAGTGTGTGGGGATTATTCTGGTGCAGCTAAGCAACTGACTTTTAGTGTGATAAATGTTGAGATTTGATTTGACAGCTACCTGGATTCGAAGAGGTGAGATCCAATGTGCTGGTGCCTACTGATTACACAGTGATTATTTAAATCCTTGTTTGTTGTTGGGAGCTGTTTACTGAACACAGCAGCCCATCAAGAAGAGACTTCCCAATCTGAACAAATAAATCACGTAATCCAAATAGCAAACAAACTGTTACATAAATAACAAAATACTCCAGGGAGGCTGTGGGGGCTGGAGCGTGGATGAGTAACTTTGTCAGTGCCTACATGCCTCACTAGAGCCTGTCAGTAAAATTTCAGGGACCAAGCAACTTCATGGCAGGTCAGCAGGTTGTACTGATATCAAGATCTTACGTAAAGATAAATATAATTACAATCATGGGCCTGTGTCCTTTTTTAAAAAAAACCAACCCTAATTATAGTTATAGTATGGTTTTAATAATGCATGGGGCTGTTCCAGAGTAAGTAAGTATCTATTACTGCTCAGAAAAACTGTGTTTTACTTTACTTGTGCTTGGTTTTACCGAAGCATATGAAAACTACCTCAGGAAAAGCTATATGATTTGAAGAACCATTTGACCTATGATGAAAAGGAAAACAAGAATTCAAAATTTTGCTTTGTGGCTTTAACAAATCAGAAGAGATCTCATATATAAAATGGCATAAATATATTTACTCTTCTACCTTAGAGTAATGGGCACTGAAATCTACTTAGACAAAGGTTATATACATCTGGGAAACTGTGAAGTAGAAGTCTTTGTTATTATTATTGCAGCTGGCATACTTACATACTTAAAGGGTGTTTGGATTTTCTCAGCTACAGATCAAAATTTTCTAGATTTCCTTGAAAATCCTGCCCTGGATAAACTGAAAACTCTGGAGATTTTATACAAGCAGGCCATAGTAAACAATTTGAAGTGAAAAGTCTTTTCTGCATTGCCCTGCGCTGAGCTGGTGGAGAACTAGAGCATCCCAGAGACCTTATGAGAAGTGTCGGCATATGACATCCGGGAGTGGCAGTTTAGGCCACATTACTGAACTTGAGGATGGACCTTTTATAGTGTCATTTGAATGGTCCAGAATTTGGTTTCATAGTTGTATACTGGATTAAACCCAGTTTGTACCACAGTAATGGGTAGAGATTCAGGTCCATGATATAAATAGTAGGGCTTATCAAAATGTGTCTCTACCTTTCTTGGAAAATTCTATTTTTTTCCTTTAAAAACATGAAAATCCTTAGCTGAAAACAGAAAGTAAAATATTTATTTCAAGTTGCTCCACTGTGATTTACAATGTCTCAGTTTATCTAACCAAATCAAAAGGTTTAATCTTGGGACAATTCAACACTAAGAAGTGTAGTTGTAGATTTTTTTTAAATTTTTTTTTTTTTTTAAATGGTAACTTATTAGGGCACCACTGTGATTTCCTCATCATTTGAAGTGCAAATAACTCACACCTCATTATCCTCAGTGGGTCAGCCTTCCCTGCCTGTACTGCAGCACAGATTACTTCAGGGACTTGCCACGGTACAAAATTGGCACCATTGTTGGAAAGCAATTCAGAAGAAGTGGTTTGCTGTGGGAAAACAGGGGGGTTGGCTCCTAAAATACAATTCTTATGAAGCATTGTGACAGCTTACAAGGATCAGATTGAATATTGAACTGAAGTGAAACATTTGCTTGTAGGACTGCTGAGATGTTTGGCTTCGGTTGAATGCATATGTTCATATTTCCCTGCAAAAATCTTTAGCCTTTGGCTAAAATAGTTTTGGGTTTTTTTTCCCCTTTGCTTTCATGTTTTTGAGGTCTTTTTTTTTTCCCCCAAAGAAGTCAAAATTGTACATGAAAATAAGATATTACTACTGGAAAACTGTATTTTGAGAACCTTCCCGTATGTACAACTGTTTCTGATGAAAAACAATTGTTTTATCTATGTTTTCCACCATCCAAATACAGTTTTGTAGCTGAATTCATGCACAAGCTTTTGCAAATATAAACAACCCTACGTCGCTGATACACTTCAAGAGGTTCCAGTCATTAGAGATAAGCCGTTGCATTTTCCTCTGTTATAAAACACTAACAATCATTTCTCAGCACAGTAGAAAGAGAGAAGGGTAAATGTGTTTTGTATTTAACTTTTGAGCTTTTTCAGCTTATTCTGGACAGGAAATATTTGAACAATAAGCTGTTGCTGTCTCTTCTCAACTTTTCCCAACCATACCTCCACCCTCCCACTATGAAAGAAGTGAGAGGAAAGAAAAAAGCTCTCTTTCTGGGTAGCTGGAAGACAGAAAGGCTCCATAGTGAGACAAGAGAATAGCAACCCTCCATACTATCTTCTCTGTGTGAATAGAACAAAGACTGTTTTCCTGGCGCTTTGCCTTGCCTCCCCCTCTTCTCCCTTGGTGGTGGAAATCATCCAGCCCTCATGTCCCAGCAGTCCCTGTCAGTGGGGAGGAACTGCTTTGACTTCTCCCTGTGTTAAGTCCCTTGCAAATTGGTCTCAGATTCATTAGGGATTCTCTGTTTCTCAGCAAAAAAAAAGCATGTTATTGTAGCGAGTTTGCAACTGTGCTGGTTTACAGAGTTTAAAATTGTTACCCTTTCATAAGAAGTCCTGAAGAAGAAAGGAAGGCAACCTTTTATAAACTGATACAACTCTTAACAGATTCTTCGATGGGTCCTCATATCAGAGGAGATATAAAGTAAAGGAGAGACTCCTGATGGGATAAACTTTTTCTTATGTCTTTGAATTACAGGTCAGGCTCTGCGTTTTAACAATGAAAAAGAAGTTGGAGCTGCTATTGACTTCACAATGATGCAGATCAGGTCTGTGTACTCATGCAGACATAAATGAGAATTCAAAACCAGGAACCATCTCACAGGGGGAAGAAATGGAAAATTAAACCTCTCATTACTGCACTGGAAATTATAGGATTATATCTATCACCAATAGCATATAACAAATGTTGTAGCCAGATTTGCTGAGTGGATTTGCAAGAGTCTTTGGAAACTAGAAATGTAGAAATACTAGTTAAAAAAAGAAATAGTAATTGCAAGCTGCTTTTTATCTCTGTGATATATATATATAAATATAACTTTTAGCTTTCTTAAAAGGAGGAGAATTATCTGTTATGCTTTTTAAGTTAGATTTCATTGTAGACTGAAGGAGCAACTTAATGAAGACCATATCCTTAAACATCTGCATCGATTCAATCAATAGATCAAATCACTGCTTCCTTTAGGTGTATTTGACCTGACCCTATTCTTACTGGATTCATTTGCAGCAGGGTTTTAATTCATAGTGTTTAATTTTCCATTCTTAATACTCATCTATGCTGTCAGTTTATTTAATAAACATTTAATATTAATCTCATTCAAGAGGATGGTGTTTAAAACTAAGAAAGTTCTGTTTTTTTTCTACCGCTATCATAAGTTGTACTGAAAAAAATAGAATATAGTCTAGGAAAGAAAAAAACCCCACAGTGGCATTTGGAGTTTAGCAGTGAGCAGCACACAAGCTGCCAAACATTTTTCTTTGACTTCTCGACACATAAAAAAAGACTTAAAGATTTTTTCCACTGACACTTAGAAATATCCTGGAGTTAATGTGTGCATCTGAGGAAGAGAAGAACTTGACCTAAGTGATTGCTTTTACCATTTTGGATTCTTATCCATTACAAACTTGAGTGCTTCCAAACATGATGGGCCATGGAGTATAGCCATGTCTAGGCCGGGTGGGTGCGTTCAGGTTTCTCAGGCATCCATGATCAGTGAATGGAAGGAATTGTTAAACTGTATTAAATAAGAACAAAAGCCCCAGTGAAGTATTCCCTTACTTAGAAGCAGCTTTCTGTTTCAATCTCCTTATTCAATTACATCATGGGATAATATGCAGGAGACATTGAGCCAGAATTGCTTTAATTGAATAAAGAAACTGAAAAGGACTTCTACTCTCAGTATCATTTTATTGAGACTAATATTGTTATTGTCTACAGTGTCCATATCAAAGAATCTGGATTGATTTAATAATTTCAGGAAAGGTTACAGAGAGTATCCTTAGCGCATGTCCATCAGCATATCTTTATGGTGATCAGTGCCCTCATACTGATTTGCATCAGCCCAAGGTTTACCTGGTAACTTCAGACCCCATCCATCTTGGTAAGTTTCTGGATGAACTCTGACTCACTATTCAATAATCATGAAAGGGAGCACTATTATTTGAAAAGTTGTGGTATATACTGTTTCCCATGTGAGGACTGGCTGCTTTGTACCAGGTGAGAGGTGGCAAGAGACTCTGTCATTGTCCTTGCCCTCTGCAATGATGTTGGTGCCTCTGCTGCCAGCACAAGACTGGACCTGTTTCTGTGCTCCAGGAACATGGAGGGCTGCCAAGAGCTGATGACTGCCAAGGGTAAGTGATTACTAGGAATGCAATGAGGTAAGGAAAAGCTTCTTGGTTTTCCCCCTCCTCTACTACAGCCATATGTGGTCAACCACAAGCTGGACTGAGAACAGTGTTTGAATCAAGCCAGATGCAATAACCCTTAAATCAGCCTGTGACAAGGTGAGAAAGAAAGAACATGGTTGCTCCAGTTTGGCAGTGCTGGTGGTTCCACAAAAAGTACTGCGTTTTTTAAAAACATGAATGGACTGATTTAAGTCATTTCTGTAATTAGGTGATTCTAATTAGGGGTTTGTCAGCTAATGCAGAATGGCTTTTGAGGACATGTGCTTAGGGTCTGAGTGCCAAAAAAGTAGGGGCTTGGCTTGTGTATTTGTGTTAACAAGCAGCGTGAGGGGATTTTTGTCCTCAGTGTGTCTTCTTGGTAAACCATGTGCTCAGTGACAAAGATAAGGAAAGTGGCATGAACAGGGATATCTCATTCTTACTTCTCAGTCTTCCTTTGTTCAAAAGATTTCTTTTACCACACCAGGAGAGAAATGATAGCACACACTTATTGAGCCACTGTGACATATCAACAGTAACGATGAGACTGAATCTGAGCACTATCTGGCCATAACATCATCAGAAGAGATGGCCATGGCCTCCACGTGCCAATTGTCCGTCTAAGTGTCTGGCTGATGATTGTAAATGGCAAATACATCCCCTGAAATACCTATCAGTTCTGGAATGATTTTGCAAAGGGGAATGGGTCATGAATGACTTAACTATCACTAATAGTAGTGTGTAATTATTAACTCATTACGATGTCTTTCTTTAAAGCCACCTCCTGGGAGAAGCAGCTAAGTCAAGGGCACATCTTGGACAGATCTCCCCCTACAGATCTCTTTGAGGAGTTGCCCTTGTGTTTAGTCCTGCTATTGAAATAATCAATTACGTTCATCTCTTAATTAATGAACTAGTATCTGTTTCATAGAACATGCTCATGCTGTAATTACTGCAATTGTGTTACCAGTGGAGCACTCTGGGAATGAATGTTCATGGAGTGCTGTTGAGCTTGACTTGCATGCTGTGGGGAGGCAAGGATAATGTTTCCTCTTCTCTTGAGTGGTTGCTTTTTTTGATGAGAAAATACAGAAGAATCTGATCAAAATGCCACTAATAAGACAATGTTGTTTTTTTTCCCTCTGGTTTATGGTGTACTAGCCATACCTTTCTCTTTTATGATCAGAATTTATTTGGGTTTTTGTTTAATCATTTGTCTTATCTCAACTGTAGCAGACAGTATAATTCTGTACAGTAGGAAAAGTCTCTAATGGACTGTATTTGGAGAAAGAACCCCCCCCCTTTTTTTTTTTTTTTATAATATACTGTCAAATATTTTTGTGTATAAGGTTTCAAAACTCTATGGTATCTTGAAAATCTTTAATGAAAGTATAACATCAGTATTAAACATGTCTGAATAGAGGCTTTATGGGATCTGAACTAGATGAACAATTTGATCACTTGGAAAGTGATACTTCCATTTGTAATGAGTTTACCTGACAATATTTTAGACCTCAAATTTGATATTGAAAATGGGGGGAAAAATTAGCTATGTAAAACTTTATTAAAGCCAAGTAGAAATGTCACAGTGAGTTACTGGGGTAGATCTTTAACTGGTGTAAATTGGCCTGACTCCAATGAATTCAGAAAAGACCTAGCTCTAAGTTCAGCCTTCCAGTGAATCTAGACATGACTCATAAATACATACAGGTACATATGCAATTTCTTGTATGTATTTCTAGGCTAATTAAAAAAACTACTCTTCTGTGTTCCTCCTGCAACCTGAGAATAATGTACAGATTTATTTCAGTGAATCAGGACACACAGCAGTGAAAGGTAGTTGGGAGTTTCATGTATGGGTCTCTTTGCACATAAACCCCAAATTACTAGACTCTTACTACACTTTTGTCAAACTATGAAATAAAAAAATTTGCAAAGGATTTGGTTTGTGGGTTGTTTGTTTTTTTTTTTTTATGTGTGTGTGTGTGTGTGGTTTGGTTTGGTTTGGTCTTTTTTTTCCCATTGGGTTTTCTTGTTATCTTTTGAACACTTTAGGCTTGTTTTTAAAATGTGCCTTTCAGTTTGTTACACAACTGATATTTATTTGCATAGCACCCCTTTGCTACTGATCATTTGGTGAAGGAGTGTTGCTGTACACTTAACAAATTAATGCTCTGTTATGTAGATGATGACAGAAAATATCTGCTTTCTAGAACTACAGCTTTACACCAAAGAAGAAGAAAAATCCATTAATAATTTATGCATATTATAATCAAAGACAGTTGTCATATTCCGTACTCCAGAACAGAGGCAGTACGTAATAATTTTCTAGAAATCAAAGTAACTATTTCTTGCTTTGGCCACTTCATGCATTTGTGTGCCAAATTTCATCCTGAAGCATTTTAATGGCTGCATTATGAAACTCTCAAAGTGGCTGTGATGAAGACACTGACAAACTGAGCAATACTGGTGTTACCCAGTTACACTGCAACGCTTACACAGAAGAATTTATGTAAATCATTATGCAGTGGATGTATGTCAGCTGCCAAATGATGAGATTTGAAAGAAATTTTTGTATATGCAGATTATTCCAGAATTTTCTTCTCCAAAGTTTCTTTTTTCTGTCAGTAAAGTATCTTATTTTTCTTGTGGTAAGAGTATGAATATTGAATTAATGGATCTCAGTCACAATCTGTACAGAAGTTTCCCAGCAAAAGTTACTACATTTTGGAGTGGTCAGCTGTGCTTTGAACTAGGGTGTATGCGAGGATGCGCGTTTGCTTCAGAAGCAGCATGCACATAGATGGCACTTTAGAAATCTGTGCTAGTTTGAGCTCTCCCTCTTCCCCCTGCATATATCAGGAAAAAACTTTCTCATGAAGAGTCTTGTGAACACCCTGTATGGAGTTGTGATAAATTACAGATGCACGATAAATTAATGATAGCTACCTTTGACCTCCTCCTATATGCTTTACATATTAATCACATTTCTTCTGGGATCACTTCTGTTGAACAGCTTCCAAGATTACATTTTTAAACTAGTCTGCAAGAGGTGTGCATGTATGGATGATGCTACTGAAGGAGGGAGGAGGTGTGAGACAGAGACCTCATCAAGGGGAATTATTTCACTGGTTTGAAAAACTGAACTTGAATGGAGGAAAAGGAGGAAAGTTACAGCTCTGAACAATACTACATAAATGTCAGCATATTTCAATGGTGCTCCCTCTTCACTATATTATGGTGGTGGTGTGCTCTTACACAGACAAGTATCTAATCAAGATTAGAGTGCAACAGCCAAATCTACTCTCTGCTTTGATCCACTTCTGGATTGAGATATTAGATGATAAGTCAGTGAAGTCAACCTCTGTGCTACCCTGTCCCATGTCCCCATATTGACATTTTCACCCTCAACACAGAAGCTGTGAAAAGGAGTCCATATAAACTCACGCAAAGTGTCAGCTCTGGAAAATTGTGCTCCTTCCTTTCATGAGCCAGTGAAGATAAAAATACTATCCCACCATCATCCATTAAATGCATTCTCTATATATAGAGAATATATTAGAATGATACTACGGATATTGAATTTATCTTCATGAGATGGGGATGGTCTCATCAGTCATGAGTGTCACAACTAAGCAAAGACACAAGTGAATAATGAAGCCACCCTTATCGAGTACAGATGAATTCAATTTCCTCTGCACTATAATGTCATATTTGATTCAGTGAACTATAACATCTACTTTTTATTTTTTAAGTTGCCCATGGATTCTATCTTTTTCTCATTCTCTCTCTCTCTGAAGTTGTTTTTGCTATGCATTTTTCTGCTTTTATGCATCCTGCATGTCTTTTTCCTCTGTCTGACATAACAAGTAAGTTGAATCATAAATGGCATACACAGAATGAGAACTCTTACTGTGTCACGTGCCTAAATTCCCTGCCCCTACTAGCTTTTCTGGAGGACCTATACCTGGGAGTTATGCTGAAAATACTTCCTGCATGGAAGTGCAGACCATACATAAATGGGCTTATTCTGGGATATTTGTAAAGTTATATTCTCTTGTGATGTTTGAAAAAGTGTGTATGAGTCTGTCCATCCTATGGACAAAGTAACATGAAGGAGCTAACTGTAGCAGTCGCCTTGGTGTTAAGTAACCATAGCTGTTATGAACACAGTCTGCGAAGAATAAACCAGATGTGTACAATACTATGCAGCAGTAGGTCATATGCAGAAGAGTCCATGTGAAAACAAAGCAGGGAACAAAAATTGCTATGGCCTTCCTCTTACCAGTACAGTTTTTAGTATGAGTAGAGCTAATCAGAAAACACAATCCTCTCCACACCACATGACCGTCTCCTTTTCCTTAGAAAATGCCTTTACCGTGCGCTGCCTATCAGCCTACCCAGTAAACTGCTGTTTCAGGATGCTTTGGATGCGCTGGGGACAAATGCCACCTGTCTGGCACTGCCCGAGCTGGGCATTAGGCACTACAAGAAGCACATAGGGACGAATCATATTCAAACCCTTTTCCCCTCCCACTGTTGAAGTTATGCCAACGTGCTGGTTGCTGACAATGCCAGACTTGTTTTCAGTCAAGTTAACCATTTATATAATCCTACAAAATTGAGGTCTATCTGCTTAGACAGAAGAATGTGCCACTTAAGCTACCAAGGGCAGAGCGTAGTGCTGTCCCTGGGAGGAGCTCCTCTTAGCTGGCACAGCACTCAGCAGTGGAGACAGGGCCTCTGGCTCAAATCCTCAGAGGTTACTGAAGTTTTTCCTCCTTGCACTACAAAGAATAAACACAAATGGGTAGCGTGAGCAATGCAGCTGCTGCATCAACTCTGGGCATGGTGCTATTTTGTACCTAGACTGTATATTCTGTATTGCTTAATATAGAAAAGGGCACAATAGCTCAATTTCAAGCTAATTATAGCAGTAGAAGATTC
Organism: Actenoides lindsayi; assembly: GCA_025331215.1. NCBI lineage: Eukaryota > Metazoa > Chordata > Aves > Coraciiformes > Alcedinidae > Actenoides > Actenoides lindsayi. The sequence goes on along the minus strand of WTSP01021843.1, from coordinate 127,631 downwards.
TGCAGGAATGACTCTCCAGGTTTTACCAATAAACTCCTTAGAGAAACAAGGAAACGTTTTCACATTATATTTACCTAATAGATGAGATTCAGTCTATTAGATGAGATATGAAGTAAATTAAATTCCATGGCAGGTGAACACCCTGAGGGTACTGTAGTTTATAACACTATATTAATATTCCATAAGACCACTGCATGAGCTTAGTACAGCTAACTTCAAAATTAGCTTTACAGGCCACCTGCAGAATTTTTTCTGGTTGCTTTCATAGTCAGTGCTGCAATCATAGATAATTTAACATAAATATTAAGTAAATAATTGGTTCAGAATATTTCAAGGTTAGGGACATAAATCTCATTCCCATTACATGAATGCAGACTATAAAAATACAAGGTGGTACTTAACCTTGTAATTTTAGTTTCCAATGAGTCGTATTCCCTTCCATTTTTTTGAAAGATAGAAAAAACCTAAACAAATTCTACAGAATGCAGTTACAGAAGGTGCAGAAGAATTATTGTGGAAAGGAGATATTAATTCAGAGCTCTGTATAAAAAAATGCTCAGGCTGATAAAATGATGGTAATGAGCACTACTAAGGTTTTAGAGTGCATTTGTATAGATTTAGTGATATGAATATAGATTGAAGATTTTATATTACGCTTTTCTGATAGGATGATTGCTGGAGCTGAGCACTGGCTGAGGTAATAAGAAAGAAGTAGTGAGTGTGCCTCATTACGACAACTGTGGTTACTAGATGCTTTCTAATTAGCCTCCAGAAGCCTACAACTGCAGGTTGGCCAGGAGTAATCCTCACAATAACTAGGTAGTCCCTTAGGCAGAAAAGCACATTTATATTTTGAAGGAGTTAAGCTCTTTTTCTAATGCAGCTCTTCAGTGCCAGAGCTTGGGAAGGAGATCAAGAGGAGCAACTCTTGGATGTTAGACTTTGGCTGTTTAAAAAAAAAATCTTAGCAGTGCATAACAGTGATACTTGGGAAAAAGTCAGTAAGGTACTAGGTCTATTGTATGCATTTTCCCAACATCAGCAGACTTTTCATTTGAAATTTTTTTATATACTGCTCGCATTTTTTTCTGACTCTAGGGTGTCTGCGTAGATTCTTTTTTGATGCCTTTTTTTCCTAATTTGTCCTTAAGGGTACAAGGAAGCTTGTATTTTAATCATAGCTTCAGAGGGTAAGTTGCTTTAATTAGCCTTCCATTGCTTTGCAGATCCTTCTCAAAACATTTGTTCTCTGGCATTATTGTTAAATTGTAAGAGGTGGCTGGGGAAGGAAAGCTGTTCCTCACAGACTAGGTGATGCTGGTTAATGTAAAACTGATCTGAAGAAGGAATTTGATCAGCACTTGTCACAGAAAAATTACAATCAGAGAATCTGCTTTTAGAGTTTGGTTCTGTCAGTTTGTACTTGTTGCTTCCTTACTGTGTACAGCAATTGCTTTAGGTTTAATAAGATTTTTGTGTGGTGTTTTTATTTCAGACCATTAAATATTGAATCTCAACAAGCTAAGCCTCCTTTAAGTGATTTCGTTGGAAGATGTCTGCAGAGAATACCTTCTGGCTATTCCCCTACTGCAGCAGGGAAATCTCAGCAGATATAAAACAGGGATAACAGGATCTCCCTCCGGGTATTTTGAAAGGCAAGTATGTAGAGGCATTGGCTTTGGTGGGGATGGCCATGCTTTGAATCTTCTAGTCATGGTAGCAAAATCCACCAGAGACAGTTATTAAGACCTCATCCGAATAATTAGAAACTTAAGCAACTGTAGAGATTGATGTTTAAAAGTAACTGAAATAGATTAAAAAGGAGTCATAAGCCACTGAGATCCTGGTAAGAAATCTAAAACTTTTTAAGCAGCAAGGGTTTCATGGTCTTTTCTTACACGTGTAATGGATGCTCTTCTTCCTGTATGCCCAGAAGTGAGACATGTCAGTGTGAACTTAATAATTATTAAGTGATGTATTGATTTGGATATAATTTTTCTCTCTCTCTTGAAATATACTTGTGTGAGGATAGTGCTATAAAAACCCCCACATTTGAAAGTGTGAGCAAAAATCAGATTTGCCTCAGGAAGACACAGGATAAAAAAGGAGGGCAGAAGAAGAATCTAAAAAAGAAAGCAGTGATTATCTTGCTTATTCTGGTCATTTTTATCTCCTCAGAGTTATTGAGGTACTAAGATGTGTCTTGATTGCGTTTTCCTGTGTCTATGAAGATTCTTGATTTTGTACTTGGATACTATGTGGGCTCACCCCTACTTCTATACTTTCATGACTGAATAATTTCAGTAGGGAAAAGTCTGCTCTATTAAAGTACATAGAAGTTCAATAGCTAAAGTCTAAGGCAGACATATGAGGTAATATATAGTGTAACTTTTTATATTCTCAATTCTTCTTATTACACCCTAGAGATACTGGGACACAATGGAGACAATGTGTAAGGAATGGCACAAAATGTGTGTAAAAGCATTGTATGGTGAATAAATTAAAGCCTTTAGTCATAAGACCAATAATAGGAGAAGTAAGAAATTAGGAAGTATAAGCAAGGGAGACAAAACATCTAGCAGAACAAATGGAGATAATAATTTTCAAACACGTCAGCTTGAATCAACTAAGGTAAACAATTGGAGTCTCAGTGCATGCCTGGGCTAGGCAAGCTGTGCCACTGAGTACTGTAAAATGAAAAGGAGTCATAAACTGTTGGAGAACAGAACCAGGAGTATGTGTCTGAACGTTTATAATCTTTTAATCAAACATGGAGCCCATAACTGTAGTCTGGTAGCTTTGGAGACTATTTTGTCTGTGTATTCATAGACCATTCATAACGCAGTGAGCCATAAAATGCTCTCTCACTTTCTTGCTTCAGTGGTTTCAACACCTTCCCCTGGGATAAATTTATTTAATAACAAGAGGTAATTCAATTTTATTCTTGCTCAGTCCTAAGCAAACACTTCTGACTGTTGTGACTTACCAGATTTGTGGAGTTTGTGCAGAGAAGGCAGCACAACAGTTGGAAGCTTCTGGGTGCCCTGTCAGACTGTAAATTGACTTGTATGGATTGTCATGGATAATGATGCTTTAAAAGCCTGAAGCTAGTGCTGTGCACTTTGTGTCATGGTGGAAATCAGTGCCTATCCCACCACACCTTTATTTATAAGGGTGCTGCAGGCAAGCCTGGGATACAGGGAGCCCTGGTTCCTGCTGTGAGAAGTGGAAGCAGTCACTATCAGTGCGGCTGGATGGTGTGAATATTTGTAGTGGAGGCAGTGGGAAAACTGGTTTTGATGCCAGCAGTAGGGTCAGAGTTGTTGGTGGTGTACCCTTCTCCTGCTGCTCGTGGTGGGCAGGTTCAAGGAAAGGGCTCTAGTGGGGCAGTGACACTTCTCTGCAGCAGCCAATGTGTTTTTCTCTCCCTTCTTCCTGCCCGCTGCTTATGAGCTTACTGCTAAGCATGTGCTTTGTTAATTTGGGAAACATGTAAGCTGAGTAACACCCATTATTCCAACAGTTGTATTTCTACCACAGATATAAGGCATCAGCTAATAGTGCAATTCAGGGGATAATTTGGCTGTTTGAGTATTCACACACTGTTCTAGCTTGGGTTTTATACATCCCTTTAAATTTACAAGTCAGGAAGTTCATTCATTTGTAAAAATGTTTACTTTGTGACTAATACCTTGAAATGTTTTCCTTATCCATTTCTTTAAGATCTTGTCTTATAACTGTTTTAGAGAGAAAGCATACATGTCTTCATTTTTACCAATAATGAGCACTTACAGATTTTATTTTGGTCATTGCAGAGAGAATGTATATATTTATATCAGGGGCATGAAAATGGTTATAGAAATCGAATAAACTTTTAACCTATTGTGTAAGAACCAAACATTAATGTATTTGGATTAATCTAAAAAGCAAAGAACAAAAACCTCAATGGACAGTTTTTCTTTGCAAAGTGTCTTGTACCTTCCATTGAACCATCTGTCCCTTTTAAAAAAAGGATACTGGAGAAGGCCACGGGTGTAATTTGTCTTGTCAAATCAAGTATTTTCTTCCTGTAGCTATTTGTCTCTCTAATTTATTAGATTGAGGCTCATCTGCAGGCTACATGTTGCCAGAGCTCTGGTCCTGTCTTGCACTGACTGGGGGTTTCCCTTCACATGAGGGTTTGACAGAAAGCATCCTTACTGGTCCTAAAGATTTCCTAGTTGAAGAGGTTCTGAATGCTTCTCTATTTTAACTAAGTATTTATTTTTTTTATTCCAAGGCAGCTGTGTTCATCTAACATATTCTTATATTTTCTTTTTTTCTGCTCTAGGTGGCAATGTAACACTTCTTCATTCACTGGGAGCCTCATGTTTCTGTAATATCTGTATAAAGTTAGTAAGCTAGAAATAGATTTATCTTATTATGTGTGTACAGTGCTAGATGTAATGGCTCCCCTGCCATGCAGCGTGACTCTCACCCCATCACTTGTATCCACCCTCCTTCCTTGTCTTCCTTCTGTCCTCACCTCACAGACTCCGTCTCCTCCTCTTGCCATTCTTATCTCTCCAGCTTAATTCTTTGCCTGCATCAGACTGGGATAACTGTGCATGAGACAGTCTTGACTTCAGTTTTCTTCACCCCTTTTGTGACATTGGTCCAAATCTTGTCTTTTCACACTCTTATTTCCACCTGTTCCTTCATGCCCAAATTACTGGTTTCATACCCATCCCCTCTTTATGTCTCTCCTTTTTCATTTTTTCTTTTTCTGGAGCACGAATGTAATTTTTATGAAAAGCTCTGTCGTGGTGAACTAATATTGAAAAAAACCTGAGTAGACACTCCTATTTTGCCTGTGAAGTAAAATGTGCTCTACTGCCAATCTATGTTACTGAAATTAGGAACAGGCTAATAGCATGTATTTTCAGTTATTTAAAGGCAGCTGCACTGCATCAGACTAACATCCACCTATTGTTCTACTCTAAGAGTGGCCAGTGATGGATGCTAAAGGAAAGAATATTAGTAGAGTGATGTTTGAATTCCCTTCAGGAGGCACTTGAGACTTTAAAGATTGCTTGAGCAAAAGGCTGTTGTATATTCTTGCATCTAATCATTTTGACTGAGATTTTTTTCTATGAATTTTAGAGGTTGTTCCATAATTAAATGATAGAACATACATAAAAAGTTCTTAATTTTCAAATGCTTTAAATCTAATTCTTGATAACTAAATATGGTGTCCCAAGTTACTAGGTTATAAGATACAGTGAATAATTGTTATCGTTATTTTTTGAGGAGGAAGAGGTAAAGTGAACTGTACACTGTGTTCTCATGGGGGCACCTACACAACAGACAACAACAGCTGTCAAAAAATGAGGGTTTATTGCAACCAAAGTTGCCCAGCACTCCTTTTTGACAAAATACAAGCTCAGATGTCAGTTCACAATGTAACTACTACACAACTAGTTCCTGAACTTAAGGAAAGATGAAACAAAATGGGGACACGCTCACTCATAAAGGGGAAACCTCTTACACCAGAGTGCCCAAGATACCACCCACCCAAAGAGGTGGGGCAAGGCAAGCTAACTCAATCCATGGATGTGTCCTTGGATGGTGTGTCCAAGGGGAGGGTCCAACTGCCAGGCCCACTGCTCTGTGAAGAAGCAAATCCTCTGGTTCTTAGGCAGGACCCCTAACTGAATGTGCACAGTGGTCATTCTGATTGGTTGAGGGTACCAGCCCAGACAAAACAGGTGAAGGGTCTAGACCCTGAGGCAAGAGTTAATCACCATGAGGTGCAGCTTAATGGCTGAGGTGCCAAACTGCTCTGGCACACCTTGTTTTCCCCCTGTTTTTCCCCTGTCAGGAAGGCTGTGCCTGCCACATGTGTAACAGAGTTATGTAATGATGTTGTCTGCTTTGTTAATTTTTCCTTTCCTATTAGTCCCCAGTGGTCCATTTTATTTTTTAATCTGCTGCTGTGCATGAAGATGATGTTTTTTGGGATGAATGCAAGATCTTTTGTAAGAGATAATAGCTAATTTGGAACACATTGTTGTGTCTACATTGTCTGGTTATTTTCCTCTCGTGCTCTTTGCTTTATACTTATTGACAGTGGATTTCATTTGGCATGTTATCACCTGTTCACTTAGAAACATGATATCTCCTGCAGCTCTTCACAATCAGCCTGCAAGTGAGGTGAGTAATTTTAATAATCAGAAAACTTGGCCACCTCATTCATGAATGTGTTGAGTAGCATAAGCTTCAGCACAGAAGACCATCATTGGTAACCATCCTGAAATGTGAAAACTTACCGTTTATTCTAATTGTTAAATTTATATCCCTTAACTAGTAATTAATGCTTGTTATCCTTGAAAGGACTTTCATTTTTATCCCAAGAGAGCTTAGTTTGAGAGTCACAGGTGATGAACTTTGTAAAGGGGTTGGATTACACTATTCTGTATGCTTTTTAACTCTTTCAGATAACTCCAATGCATTTCTGGAGTATGGCTTCCATAGAAATCATGCTGACTATCATCTCACTAAATTTGTCCATATGACACCTGAGTTGATTCTACTATAATTTCAACCAATTACTGATCAAAAGTTTGTCACGAGTGCAAGAACTAAGTGTCCCCTCAGATCTTGCACTCGTGACAAACTTTTGATTCAGAAATTGCAAAAAGCAGTGGAAGGAGTAACAAAAAGTTACAAAATAGCTGTTTGAAAAATGTGAAAGTGGAGAGCGACTTGAATGGGTACAACCACAAAACCAGTAACATCTACTCAGGAAGAGAAGGAAGAAGACAAAGAAAACTTTTTTTTTTTTTTTTTTTTTTGGTTATTTTAAAATTTTTTTTTTTAAATAAACTTAAATGCAGGGAAGTATGTTCAAATAAATGGTACTAATGACACAGGCAGAAACAAAGAGCAGAGACAAAGCATAATAGGAAATGTATCAAAATCCATCTTTGCTAAATGGTGAGGTCACTGTTGACTTCTAATGTGCATACACACACCAAACCTGTGAGTTATATTCGATATTGAAGGATGACTGTAACAGAGCACAATGGTAACACAGGGACAAATTTAAAAAAGCCAAGGCTGAGAATAAGAGGCACCTGGCAAAAGAAATCAGCAATAGCAGGAAGCCATTCGGTGTATATGTAATTTATAAGAGAAATATCAATGAAATAGGTTTCTTTCTCTCCTATGCAGTAAAACTACTACAAGAAGAGGGTGAAAAGGTATGATTCAAGACTACAATGGGAAAAAAAGCAAGTTAGAGAGTTCTTAGGAAAACTAGATGTTTTTGAGAGCATGAAACTGACCAGCATCGTTCTGGGATATTTAAAGAACTTGAAAATACTAGTACTTATGTTTAAGATATGGAGGCTAACCATAGCACAGGTTACGGATATTCCACAGCAAGAAAGCACTGAAAGACTAGAAAAGATTTATATTCATAAAAGGGAAAAAGAAGACTTCATTTAAGTTCCAGGAAAATTCTGGAACAACTGATGAACCAAGTTGTGCTACATTCACCTTGAAGATAGAAGGAGGATATTTAACAATCAAAAGGACTTAGCAGGAACAAAACCCCCCAAAAACAAACAAACAAAAACCCCAACCAAAACAAAAATCCAGTATCTTTGTATGAGAAGATAACAATCCATATGGATAGAAGAGAAGCAGGAAATACATCTCTTCTTTAGATAAACATTGTCTTCATGAAAGTTCAGAAGGGAGGAAGTGAAATCGGTTGATAGCCAAATCTGACAGTAACTCTTTGCAGTTATTTTCTAAATAGCAAAACACAGTTGTAACGAAATTTGTCTGGGGTCTTTCTGGTCAGAGTTTATTCAGGACTTTACCAATGTTCTGAGCTTGGTGATGACATGAAGCTGGGAGGCAGTGCAAATCCTCTGGAGGACCAAGTTGGAATTCAAAATTATCTCAGTGAACTGATGAAATGGTTTCTAATAAAAACCTGTAAATCAATAGGGATATTCAGTTAGGCAGTGATAATCACCTACACAAATAGGGGATGGGAAACAACTGATTAAGGAACAGTCCTTCAGGAAAGAGGCTGCAAGTATAGTGATAACAACGTGAACATGAGTCAACAATGTCTTGCTGTTACACAAGGACAAACTTCATAGTGAGAAGTATAAACAAAAGGAAGTTTGCAAGTCATGTGACATAATCTTTTTGCATTACTTAGCCTTGGTAAGGGCTGGAGAACTATGACAGGTCTAGAGTATGTAATTTCACGATAAATGTGAGATTATGACAACAGACTTTAAATATGCAAAAGCCTTCAGCAAAAGAGTAAGGGAATAATCTCTTCTCCTGTATTCATGGTGTGGGCAATAGGCATGAACTTCAGCAAGAAAGGTTAATGTTAGGTGTGAGTTCCTAACAGCAAGGAGACTGAATCAGCTGAACAATGTGCTTTTCTAATCCCATAGAAGCCATATTGTCAGAGGCTTTCCCACCACATCTATCAAGGATGAGGTATCATTTTACAGCTGACCCAGCTTTGAGGCAGGGGATAGACTGTGGCCATTTCCAGTCCTGTTCACTGTTATCTCCTGCTTTACTTCTTTCCCCTAGCTGCTCTGTTTTTATCACTTAGAAGCTGCTTGCCATCTGCTTCAAGGTCTTCTACCTCCTGCATCAAGTTTATTTTTCTCGAATTTACCATGGAGAGTTAATGAGGCCAATGTCAGACTTGGCCAGACCTCAGTGTTCTTTTACTCTTCCGTGTCATTACTGATACATTATTGAACAGCATCAGTCCCAGCATTTATTTTTGACATACATATAGTGGTAAATTCCCCACCTTCTCAGAATGAATAATTTGTTCCAACCTGTTGTTCACTGTCTTCAAAACCATTATTAATCACTGAAAGGTCTTCCCTCTTATCATGTGACACCTTAATTGCTCTTTAGAACTGTTGCTGAAGGATCTTATTTAAAGTGTGTGGTTGGGTTTGGTTTTATTTTGAATGCATGGTGCATTATACTTACTGAAATGCTGTTTTCTCACTGTGTCTTTTAAATCTCTGTTTCATGAATTATAAAAATGATGTTGATTCTGCCCCAGTATGTTACAGTTATTCATGTGCCCACCTGTTCTAGCTTCTATTATATTTTATGCTAATTAGAAAGCAAATTAATTTTCTGGTATTTAATCAGATTCATTAGTCTGTAATTCCCAGAATTGCTTCTGTAGCCCCTTACAAAGCTTGGTCTGATACTTGTCTTTTCTCACTCTGCTGGAAAGTAATAGAGCTTGTAATAAACAGAAGGGGATGTAGTTTTCTTGGTTATTCTACAGTTCCACAACTAAATTACTTTAGAACACATTGTGAGTATGACCTGGCCCTGGGTGATGTATTGTTCATTTTTTTGTGGGGGCTATACTTTAATATTTTTATTGCTACTTAACCTTGCTCTTTAATTACATTGTCCTTTAAAAAAATAGCTCCTGAAGACCACTCAGATTCAATTTCTGTTGATGCTGATGAAAATAATTAATTTCTTATAATGGTATTACCTTTCTTGAGTAAGCAAAAAGTTTCTTTGTTGGCAACCTTGACATTGGTAATGAGTGCACCCTCAGAAAGTTTGCTGACAACACCAAGCTGTGTGGAGTGGTTGACACACTGGAGGGAAGGAAAGGGAAGAGACCTTGGCAGGCTTGAGAGGTGGGCCTGTAAAAATCTCATGAAGTTCAACAAGGCCAAGTGCAAGGTCCTGCAGACTGGCCAGGGCAATCTCAAGGACAAATAAAGGCTGGGTGATGAGTGGATTGGAGAGCAGCCCCGTGGAGAAGGACTTGGGTATGCCAGTGAAAGAAAAACTGAATATGAGCCAGCATTGTGCACTTGCAGCCCAGAAAGCCAATTGTGTCCTGGGCTGCATCAAGAGAAGTGTGGCCAGCAGGTCGAGGTAGATGATTCTCTCCCTTTACTCCAGTCTCATGAGACCCCACCTGAAGTACTGTGTTCAGCTCTGGGGTCTCTGGAAAGAGAAAAACATGGACCTGTTGGAGAGGGTCCAGAGGAGGGACACAAAGATGAACAGGGAGCTGGAACACCTCCCTTGTGAGGACAGCCTGAGAGAGTTGAGGTTGTTCAACTTGGAGAAGAGAAGGCTCTGGGGAGACCTTATAACTCCCTTCCAATACCTGAGGGGATCTTACAGGAAGGCTGGAGAGGGACTCTTCACAAGAGTGTCCAGCGATAGGATGAGGGGAAAAGGTTTTAAACTGAGGGAAAATAGGTTTAGATTGGATCTTAGGAAAAAGTTCTTCAATACGAGGGTGGTGAGACTGGAATAGATTTCCCAGAGGGGTTGTGGATGCCCCCTCCCTGGAGGTGTTCAAGACCAGGTTGTCTGAGACCTTGAGCAACCTAGTCTGGTTGAGAGGTGTCCCTGTCCATGGGGGGGAGGTTAGATTAGATGATCTCTAAGGTCCCTTCCAGCCTAAGCCATTCTATGATTCAGTGATTCTATGATTCAATGATTCTATGATTCTATGATTCTATGAATGAGAATAGATTTAGATTAGATATTAGGAAGAAATTCTTTACTGTGAGGGTGGTGAGATGCTAGAACAGGTTTTCCAGAGTAGTTGTGGATGTTCCCTTCCTGGAAGTGTTCAAGGTCAGGTTGGATGAGGCTTTGAGCAGCCTTATCTACTAAAAGATGTCCTTGACCATGACAGAGGGGGGGGGGGGGTTGGATGAGGTGAAATGTAAAGGTCCCTTCTAACCCAAACCATTCTGTGATTCTATGACTTGATTTTGAACTTTGTCACCTGACTAACATTGTTCACATGAAAATGCAAAATGCATAAAATGACCAAATATAAGTGCATAAGGCAGGACCTAGGAAAATTGGGACATGCATAGTTTCAAACATCAATTACATGTAATGAGTTGGGATTTCTTGATCAAACTTTCTAAAGAAGAGTTTAACTTTCTGAAATCATTGATGAATTTGTCTCAGACCTGTTTTACCATTTCTGTTCCCCCTATATGACAGATGTAAGAAGGAAAAATAACTGTAATAAATTATAAAATTTCACCTGAAAAATTTGTTTCTCTAATAAAAGATGATTCTAAATGATACAGTGCAAATCTAAATATCTTCTAGAGAGGAGTTACCTCTGCTCATAAGAATATAAGTAAAGGAGAATTAGGATGTTGTATGACTCCATACGTTATGGAGTGACTGTCAGTCACTAAGCAGCTACCATGCAATACAAATACTAGAAGGAAATTTCTGCACATTGTATTTTCTTCAAAAGAAAAAATGAAGTAAAAGAATATTTGTGAAGCAAATATTCCAATGAAGTTTGACCTGAGGATTGATTCTGAAACTCTAAGGCATCACACCATTCCTAAACATTAGAGAACAATTGAGAAGATGAGTGTCCTGTGACTGTTGACCTAGATACAGCTGGAAGTTTGATATACTTAACATCAGAGGCCAAATATGAAATTTCTGTACTTCATTGTTTACAGTTGTGACTTTGGTATATCTCATGGTTGTTTTGAATTGCACATACTGTCCCACTGATTTGTATTGCTCTAGTGATATAAAACAAGCGTAAACTCAGCCTGACTACCTGCCTAAGCTAGTTTACTGATTGCTTCATGTCAAGTAAGCCAGACTATGCTGCTTTATGTCCCACTTACATAGGCTGGATGATCAAAAGGAGCACAAGCATTTTAGGATTAGAGGAAATCTGTGATTTTTTTTTTGTTTCTTCATTGCTTGCCCAAGTGGGAATGTTGTGTAGCTTCAGTGCTCTGGTGTGCTCGCAGATAGTAAAGGATGAACTATTTGTAAATGGTGACAGCAGCTTCCTTCAAAAATGCAAACTCTTGAATGTCCTGTGTCATCTCATCCTGTGCAGTTTCTGCTAAACTTGTTCTTTCCCTTTTCTTCATCTTTTTCTTATAATTTCTACCTTGCTAGATGTTATACCACCCTTCAAAGTAATTTTTCAGCAGATTTATGCTGATACATTATTCAAGATAAATATTTCAAGTGATGCAAACGTACCTCAACTTCTTTTGAACTGTATTTTTAATATCTAGGAAAGTTGATGTTTCAAATCATCCCTGATCTTAGTGCCCTAGGGCTTGCAAAACATCCTCAGTATTAACGACTGTAATCTGAGGAGAACGTTTGTCAGAGGGAGCTGGGAAAAGGACCATGAAAAATGTATTACGTAGACCAGAGCAAAATTGCTAGCCTTCTGATTATAAATCTAAAATATTAAAATAATGAATTCACAGAACTCTTATTAGACATCAAAGCTTGTGTCATATTGGGGTATGCTTTTAATTTATATGCCCTCTTTCAGGCCAAAACCAAACCTGATAAATTGAACAGTGAATTTCTAACCTGATTGAAAAAACCTGACTCTGGATCATTGTTGTCAATAGAAAGGAGACTGTGCAAGCCGAACTCTGCTCAAGTAGATGCCTGTGATATAATTTAATGGCACATTTTCAAACCTTACAACTTTTAAACACAGAACTAAACTTTAAAGCAACAACTTATTAGCCTTTATGCTCTTTGCTGTTTTACCTTATTTCAGCTTTCTTTGTTTCAGAAGTCTGCAGCAGAGGTAGATGTAGGAGGAGAGAATTTAAGTGCTTTCCATTGGCAAGAGCAGTCAGTGTTAAAGCTAATAAACGTGATGTCTTTCCCCCCTCCTTTTTCCACAGGAGTGAGGAATGCACTAAAATGAATATGCAGGCAGCTTATAGTCTATATATTACTCCAAACCAAATCTCAATTTAGGAATGCTTAAGCACTCTTCATTACATAACCTTCCTGTTTTGAAAATTGTAGATTTTGTAATATTCCACTGAGAAACACAATAGGATTCCAGAGATGACAGATAAATATAGTGGATGTATCACATTAAACATCAGTAGTGGGTGCACAGGATGAGAGAAAGCAAGTGATTATGGTGCTAATGTGAGATCTGGGAGACCTGCTTTCAATTCCCTCATCTGCCACAGGCTGCTGCTCTGACCTGGAGCAAAAGTGTCTCTCAGGCTTAAATTTACAAATGTGCTTAGGCACAAAACTGTTAAACCTCCTAAGACCTAAACCTTAGGCCTCTGTTTAAACAAATACATTGCTGATGAAATGAATAGTAAGTTATTGATCGGTACATTTGTTTCCCTAGGCTTCCACTTTTGCTCTGCAAAATTGGGGTGATGTTGCTCCAGTATCTTAGAGTTGTGTTGGCAGCACAAATGGCTTATTGAGCTCTCAGGATGCTGAATAACCATCTGTAGGAAACATCAGAATATCTGGTATGATTATGCCCCTCTATGAATTCATATTGAGCTCCTTTCTGATACTCTATTCAGTTCTGATCAACCTACCTCAAAAAGCCTATAGCAAACCCAAAGAAGGGCAATGGAAGTGATCAAAGTTATGTAATGGTTTCTGCACGTGAAGAGGCTGAAAAGACTAGCACTCCATCCTGAACGAAAGAAGACTGAATGAGGATATGCTAGCAATCAGTGCAGTTGTGAATAGGCAATTTTTTACCACAGAAGTGCTGTAGACTTATTTTTTTACTCAGCACACAATTAAATTGCATGACACTTTTCCAAGGGGATTGTGGGTGACAAAAATTAAATGGTTTAAAAATACGTAATAGAAAAATGTCTGGATGAAAAGTCCATTCTAGATTATGGAACACAAAGAAATGACCTTGAATTCAAGAAATTCTGTAAGCTCAGGCTGCAGAAAGCTGTGGGGAACTACTGCATCCAGTTTATCCTAATATGTTTTGGGTGCATTTGATACTGACCACATCAGAGAGCTTTCTAAGACAGATGGACATTTTGTCTTGCCTGACACAGCTGTTCTTAGGTTCTTCCTTTCTAAAGGGAAACAAATATAGACAAATACATTCTTTTGTAAAATTATTGTGTTTCATTGATTCAATGACAGATGGTCGATGTGCCCTTTGCTGAGAAAACTGAGGGGAAAATGATGATTTTTGCATTTATGTTTCCATGGAATGAGACAGAAGGGATTCCCTTTGAAGAACATGTTCTCCTTTGGTGGTTCAATGTGTCTAGATTGTACCTTCATAGCTTAGTATTAGTGAAGGTCAAACACAGTGACAACCATCTTATGAATGGACCAGAGAATCAGCTGTGACAGCCTTCTGCCACATGCCTTCTTTGCTCTAGATGGGGAGTAAACTAATTCTTACACATGATAGCTTTCATCCTTCTCCCTACTCTTGCCCAGTTACTTCTGGTTGATAAGGGAAAGCATAGCCTGTTCATTTGTGGCCCTCAGTGGTAGATAAAAGCAAGAGATATCAGCAAACATACTAATTTTCATAGCCAAGCCAGCTGTATTGCAGTCAGAGCAGAGTAAAGGGGAGTTACTCCTTTTGGCAATGCTTAGTAGTAAAAGGAGGAACGACTCAGTCTAGACTTGAGTGTTTTGAGTGTATTGGTCCTCAGACAGACTGTGGACTTTTGGGAAAAGGCAGGTCACAGTTTGAATGTGGAAGTCCCCATGGCAATAAAGCAGCACCACCTGCTAGCTACCAGTTGTCTAGCTCCTTACAAGAGAGGAAGGTATTTTCTGATTTATTTTTTTTCCTCTAACAATCTTTCTTACAGAAACCCTATTTGTAGCAAGGCATTCTTCTAGGTGAACCAAAAGACACGCATCTCTCTCTGTGAGGTTTATTAACACTACTTACCATGTGGTAATAGGACATACCCAGCAGCAAAACACAGTACTTTCCTCCCAGCAGGACTGGAATACAGCTTCCAGGCTTGCCATAGCCCCGACAGTCCTGGGATTGAGGAACAGAGATGAGACAATTTATTTGCAAAACAGAGAGCTATATTGCTAGCAATGAACTGAAGAACAAACACACGACTTTACACAAATGTGACACTTGCTCTTTTCAAATTACAGCCGTTGTATTTTTACTACAGATGAAAAACAAACAAGCAGCTCTTTCTTGTCTCTCCCAGCTTGCTCAGAGACTCATCTCAGCTTGGCTGCATGTAGATCAATTTGTTTCAAGAGATCAGCATTTCCTTTTTAACCTTTTGAACTGTAAGTCCCCATAGGATCTGATGGTTTTGTCAATTATATATTTTCATTTTGTACTGGTAATCAATAGCACTTTAGAACACTAATGTCATTCCATATCTTTGTCTTGGGCTAGTACGTGAATAATAACTAAATAACACATTTCAAACAAGAGAGCAAATGAATATTCTCCCTCCAGCACACAAAGAAACATGCAAAAAGAAATCACTGAACAATAGGACATTGATTTTTGTGGCTCTAAACTTTCCAGCTGCAGCCAGAAAAGGCCAGAATAGAATTGTAGTACATTAGCTTGCTCCTGAAGTTGAACTTGGGCATAAAACTTCAAAATGCCCTTCATTTTCCTAGCATTACCACTGGATAAAGGTTTGGTGCAGACCAAGATAATGTTGAGAATTCACAGTTATAGGAATATTTGGAAAGCAAAAGTAATGCTTGCATTCCTAGCATTGTTGGCAGGGCCTTTTCAAACACTATGTGTTCTCAACAGACAAAGCTTTCAAACAATTGTTATCTGGAAACCAAGGCTACATCTGTACTAGCAGACCTGAGTGGGTTGGGGAATAGCCTCAGACTCTGGTTTGCAATCATACATGCTGTTATGTTGTTAGCACAGGTTTTGTCAGACTTTTGGCTGCTGCTAAGGAGCACTCTCCCAAGCAGCACCAGGGTGTACGTAGATCGGGAGTGAACGCTTTAGGCAAACAGCTTGAACATGAAATCCTATTTTGAATCCGAGAACTTGGCTGTGAAGATTGGAACCATGCCGTGTCAGCTGGCCTTGAGGCCAAAGAGCATTCCGTCTCTCGTTTCATTTGCTAATGTAGACATAGTCAATGGGTACTTGCTATATTTGATAATATTCCTACCAGCAGCAGCAGAAAGAGCATCTTGTGGCTAAAGTGTTGGACTGGGACTGGAGAGATCCAGTTCCTAGACATTGTGCAGATTTCCATTGTAACTTGAGGTCACTTAGTTCCTTTGTGCTTCTTGTTTCACTTATATGAGATGGAGATAACAGAACTTTCTTAGTTTAACTACTGTGATGATGACATGCAGAAAGATATGATAGATGAATTGTAACCTATTTCATACAGCAAATGTCTCTTACTAGAAGTGTCTAGAAAACTGGGGAGTTCTTCTGACTGAAAAAAGATTCCAGTTCCCACTCTCTCCTTGCCTGCCGCCCCCATTTACTTTTCCAAATCAAACTGTTTTGATTAAGCACTGAGACCTCTGGAGGTCCTGGAATCTGGCTGGGCTAATTTTGTCTTCTCTGAATTCAGCCCACCAGTGTACTAGAAATGGTCGAACTCCTGCTTGGAGTCTGTCAAAATATGTTTTGAGCCTGAAATATTTAGAAGAAGACAGGCATATGGCATTTTCTAAGTAAAGTTTGTGTCACTGGAAAATTTGGGACCAGCTTTCAGTGACTAGGTGCTGCACAATAATAATAATAATAACAACAGTAACAATAATAAATATTATTAAATAATAACAATAACAATAAATGCTAATTATTAATAAAACAAATAATTCTAATAATTATCAACCCCTTCCTTCACAACAGGAACAGAAAAGAATAGTGAAAAAGTGTTAGTTAAAGATGCACAAAAGAAGATAGTTGTATTTTCCACTTTGATTCAAAATAGTGCTTAAACTTAGCCTTAATATTAAACACACTTAAGCACCTTTTCCAAATCAAGACTGATGTAGTCTGATTTTGGCTACAGTAGTGCACAACACTAGATAGCTATCATGTCCAGAATGAGATCCAAACCAAGATTCATTTGGACAAGTTTCTGCCCCTAAATTGTTATTCTGCCTGGTGGCTGCACTACTGGAGTTTTCCTCCCTTGATTTTAACATACCACTCTTCATCAACCCTGTGGTTCCTTCTCTCCTGTTTTTCTTATCAAGAGGCAAGCCCTAAGGTTTCTTTTCAGTAGAGCACTCCCAAATATGTTATAACGTATTGATGTATGTACTGATAATTTTTTTTTTTGGCAAATCAGTATATGCTTGCAAATGCCACCTTAGTTTAAGCAATTTGCTGCATTTCTCTAGAGGTGGTGATGCATTTGAACAAAGGGCCTCTGTCTTATTCTGAACAAGCTCTTACATCATGACTGACTTCCTTTACTAACCTGGTGACTGAGTTGTTGGGTGTATGTATGCTGAGTATGGAGAGTACGGGTTACTGTACAACACTGTTTTCATCTATTGCAATGTCCTGTCATGTGTTCCTCATGCCAGCCAAATTATTGTCTCCTGTGTCAGTGGATTGAGTAAAGAACTTGCACTTGGGGTATACTCACATACATTAATATATACCCAAGATCCTTTGGCTTGATTCCTTGTCATAGGACAAGAGTTCTTCATGTATTCTTGCTTTACCTGGGTATGCTTTGTGTGCTGACTTTGCAGCATTTCATTATTCTTTTATATTTCACACTATGTTTTATGATTTACTAACTGACCTAATTCTGAAAATGTAAGTGAAGAAATTTCTATCAGTCTCAAGGTATATTAAAAATGAACAGTTCAAATGATTCACCCTCTAACCTGATTTTCCAAAGTCTATCTTTTTTTATCCAGAAGGTTAAATATAATTTTAGTAACTGTCAGCAACAAATGTCTGAAGCTCTAGGAATGAAGAATGCTTTATCTGATTCCATGTGTTAAAATTTCTAATATCTAGACAAACCCTTCTTTTCTGTGCTCAAACAATTGGAACATGGAGTATCATGTTTAATTTGGCTAGAAGTCCTTTCTTTTCCAGCTTCTTGCACATATCTCTACTCTCTGTCAGTGTAAAGGACATAATTCTGTAATGAGTCTTTCTCAAGACTGCCCTTTAGCTTAAGGCAGTCCTCAGCTGCTGGAGGGCTTTCTGCCCCAAAAGATTTATTTGTTCCTCTCATCACCTCAGACCTGCATGTTAGCGCAGGTGGGAATTGCAGAGGTGTTCAGACTTTCCAGTCAAACTTTCTGTACAAAATCCGTTAAGATTTCTATGCAGATGGGGATAGAGAGAGGACCCGTTGAAGTGGATATGCTTCTTTTAATCTTGACTACAATACAATCAGATTTTTCTATTGATCTTTGAACTGAAGTACAAAATGCCCCTTAAGCCACAGGAATTCAATGTATCTATTGAATTATCTACCTATCTATTTAGCAAAATAGAGTCAATTTTTAAAAATATATATTCACTTACTGCAACGTTTTAATTATATTATTTGAGTATCTGACATACATCTTTGGTTTTCAGAAGTTTGGAGAAAATTCTGTCTTCATAGGTATATGTACAATGGAGTTACTTTTTAGTCAGGAGTTAAATTTTATCCTTAACACTTACATGCTCTCAATTCATTCCACTGATGTTACTGAGAGTCTTTAACTTCAGTAGGAGTTTGATCAGGCCCTAAAGAAAGTTGGCATCAGCTACAAAAAACAACAAAGGACCATTTCTATAGAGAAATTCAATCAAACTATCCTTCAAGAATTAGAAAAGGCACCGTGGAAAGACTTTCAAGAAACCAGCTAAAATGATGTAATTAAATATCTAACCTCTCAGGCAATAGAAGTCTGTACAGTTCCAGATTATTTTAATTCTTTTATTTATTCTCTGTAGAATAGAATTTAGCAAAGGTGATGCACCCATGAAATTCTAAGTGAGTGGCATCTTTCGTGTGGATTATAACATAAATTTTTCCAGTAATGAAACTTTCATGAGTTGCAAAGTCAGAATGAGTAAAAGTTTCTGAAATTTCTTCTCCCCCATTTAATTCACAGAATCAGTGAACGGTAGGGGTTGGAAGGGTCCTCTGAAGGTCATCGAGTCCAACCCCCCTGCTAAAGCAGTTTTACCTAGAGCAGGTTGCACATAACTGCATCCAGGTGGGTTTTTAATATCTCTAGAGAAGGAGACTCCACAATCTCTCTGGGCAGCCTTTATTCACTGCCTGGGCAGTGCTCTGTCACCCTCAAAGTAAAGAAGATTTCCTCATGTTCAAAAGGAACTTCCTGTGTTCCAATTTGCATCCTTTGCCCCTTGTCCTGTCACTGGGCACCACTGAAAGACTCTGGCCTCATCCTCTTGACACCTACCCTTTAGATACTTATAGATGAGATCCCCTCTCAGTCTTGACTTCTCTCAGAGGCTAAACAGACTCAGGTCTCTCAGCCTTTCCTCACAAGAAAGATGCTCCAGTCTCCTAACCATCCTAAGCATCCAGGCTTCTCCAGGGTCCAGCTTTCCTGATCATTCAAAGATGTTTGCACTCCAGGATATTCTCTGAGGTGAACCAAGTTTTTGTGGTTGTATTCACATGTGGATTTAAGAAGATTATGGTTTGTGGTAAGTCTGAAAAAGCTCTGGATTTCTGCACTCTGTGCAGACTTCCAGCACCATCTCAGAAGTTCTTTTGTGCTCACACCTCCCTGATCACTCTCATGACCCACCTTGGCACATGTAGTGTGTGCATCACACTATAAAACCTCTCTTCTGGTAAACCATAATGCAGCCCTCCCATCAGTTCAGATATTTTGACCTGGAAAAATAAATGCCAAGACAATATCGTACAAGTGGCATGCAAGCACTCTCTGGGGCTCATGCAAGGACTCTGAGGAGACCAAGGAAAAATACTACATGTTAAAAATGCAGCAAACATGCTTCAGCAGCAGCTGGATATGGAAAGCATGGATTATAACTAATAGGCTACACTTTGCCTAGAGGCCAGTAGTCTTTGCCTAGACTGGACTTCAGGTTTTCCAGGTAATGATCACCAGGCACAACTGACTGATTGCATGAATTTTTGTTGATTGATTAATTTATTTAATAATAGTGTGGTTCATTTTTTAAAGCTTGCTTAAGCATATATTTCCTTAACAAATTCATAGATCCTAGGTGTAAATGATGAGTGGGAAGCAGGTATTTTCTTATGGATGGTTTTCAAATTCTTTTTTGTTTAAATAGCAGCTGATTTTTCTTACAGTATTTATGACCAGAAAATAACAGTGAAGTCATTGCTTAAGAGGTGCAAAGGTACAATAACAACAGTACAATCACTGTAAAATATTTTAGATGCTTTAATGCAGAGGCCTGATTTAAGAACCTATTCACAGAATCACAGAATCATTTAGGTTGGAAAAGACCCTTGGGATCATTGTATCCAACCATTAATGCTACTCCACAAGTTCACTCCTAGACTATATCCCCCAACACCACATCTAAGCACTGCTTAAACACATCCAGGGATGGCAACTCAACCACCTCCCTGGGCAGCTTATTCCAATATCTCACCACTCCTTCTGTGAAGAATTTTTTTCTAGTGTCTAGTCTAAACCTACCTTGTTTCAGCTTGAGGCCTCTCTCTTTGGTTCTGTCCCTAATTACCTGAGAGAAAAGACCAGCACCAACCTCTCTACAATGTCCTTTCAGGTAGTTGTAGAGAGTGATAAAGTCTCCCCTCAGCCTTGTCTTCCTCAAACTAAACAGACCAAGCTCCTTCAAGTGGTCCTCATATGATCTATTCTCCAGTCCCTCGACCAGCTTTGTTGCTCTCCTCTGCACCCATTCCAGCACCTCGATATCTCTCTTGTACTGAGGTGCCCAAAACTTGACACAGTACTCAAGGTGAGGCCTCACCCGTGCTGAGTACAGGGGGACAATCACCTCCCTACTTCTTCTGGTCACACTATTTCTAATACAGGCCAGGATGCCGTTGGCCTTCTTTGCCACCTGGGCACACTGCTGGCTCATATTCATTTGCTTGTCAATTAGAACCCCCAGATCCCTCTCTGCGAGACAGCTCTCCAGCCACACTGCCCCAAGCCTGTAGCTTTGCATGTGGTTGCTGCGGCCAAGTGCAGGACCTGGCACTTGGCCTTGTTGAAACTCATACCATTAACATTGGCCCAGTGATCTAGTCTATCTAAGTCTCTCTGGAAATGGTCTCCCCAGAGCCTTCTCTTCTCCAGGCTTTGTCTGATGAGCATTGTATATAAACTTCTGTAGTAAAAAGTTAAGCTCACTCACTGTCAGCTGGATAAAAGGATCCAGTAGTCACAGAATAGAATCCCTCAGAAAGATCCTGGAGCAGTTACTCTCGTCTCCTCTATAATGTTATGAGCCAACAACTGTTCAGGTACAAGGGGGAGCAAACCTCTCATCTCCTTTTCAGCTTCGAGTCACATTTGCAAAGCTTATCAAATCTCTGTGGATTACCCACTTTTACCTGACAAGGCTGTGACTGACCAAATGCACTAAAAATAATAAAACAAGTAGATTAATAATAAAGTTTATTGTGATAAGGAACATGTGTTACCAGCTTCAGAAGAAAGGAAAGTTGTATTACCTCTATAAATTGCTATTTTTTGCATCTTCTAACACTTCTTCACATTTTCAATTTCTGTTTCAGAAATACAGACTATGTTTCAGAAATTTTTCCTCCGAGATTCTTTACAATAACAAGGAAACAATTGCCACTCATTGTAAAACCAGGTATGCTGCAAACAACCTATCTGTAAGAATACAACTCTGAAAGTGGCCAAAAATGTCCCTCTTCAAGAACTATACATTCTAATAATGACAAGTACGCAATAAGCACAGTGCACAGTGAACTCGAGCTACCTGTGAAGTTTTTTTCTTACTAAAAGTCAGAAGGCAGCGTTAACTTTTGGCACAGTATTGCTCTCATTCACTTCTGAATAATTTCACTTAATGCTCATGACAGATGAGCTTGGAATTATACACTGCTGTGCAAGGCAGCAAAGTGAAATGCATGTAATCTTATCATCCTTTAGAGCAAATTAAGGGTTATAGCCCACGGCGTGCAGAGCAGTACCACACAGAACTAACTCTGTCAGCACAGGGCAAGTTGCCTCCCGCATCAACCAGTACTCCTCCCACATCAACCAGTATTCCTCCAACATTCAGCATCTCTGCCAGTAACGTCGTGCTAACGAATACCACTCCCTGCCCTTCTCTGAGCCAACATTTCAACGTGGTGCTGCTTTGTGCAGCTTCACGTATGGAATTCGTGCTATACCCAAACAGAAAACCTTTTTCTTTTGGAAAAAAAACCATGAATGCTTTGCTAAAGAGATAATTACTGCACATTTGGTTCGTGTCAGCACTTTGACAATCGCATTTTTTCACTGGTCAACACCCATCAGGAGAGTTGACTGCTGGACAGTGAACAACTTTCAAAGGGTTTGAATTTTTTTTATATTTTTTTTTTTTGCTGTCACTTGTTTCCCCTTTCCTCTTTCTCAGAGAAGAAGTTTCAGTAAGATTTCACTCCATCAGAAACCACCCAGAACTGATTTTAACTTTGTAGCAAATATTGTCTGGGAACTGAAAGCAAAGAAAGGAGAAGACAAAACACCTTGTTCTGCTCTTTCTTTCAGTTCCTAGGGACAGGAGCTATGCTACCAGCTGTCTTTGACAGGAGGAAAATGAACAGATGTCAGGTAGGACCATCCCACAATCATCACCTTACTCAGAGTCACCCCAAGTCCTGGGTTCAGTTTGGGACCCCTCACTACAAGAAGGACACTGAAGGGCTGGAGCATGTCCAGAGAAGGGAATCAGAGCTGGGGAAGGGTCTAGAGCACAAGCCTGGTGAGGAGCAGCTGAGGGACCTGGGGTTGTCCAGCTTGGAGAAAAGGAGGCTCAGGGGAGACCTTCTCACTCTCAACAACTCCTCAATAGGAGGTTGTTCCAGATGGGGGTCGGGCTCATCTCCCAAGGAACAAGTGACAGAACAGGAGAAAACGGCCTCAGTTTGCACCAGGGGAGGTTTAGGTTGGATATTAGGAACAATTTCTTCCCCACAAGGGCTGTCAAGGGCTGTCCCAGGCTGTCCCAGGCTGCCCAGGGCAGTGGTGGAGTCCCCATGATCCCTGGAGGGGTTTCCAAGCCATGGAGATGTGGT
>WTSP01021843.1:79007-104459 GCA_025331215.1 Actenoides lindsayi | reverse complement strand
GGGTACAAGCTGGAGCATAGGAGGTTTCGGGTAAACATAAGGAAAAACTTTTTCATGGTGAGGGTGACAGAGCACTGGAACAGGCTGCCCAGGGAGGTTGTGGAGTCTCCTGCTCTGGAGACATTCAAAACCCACCTGAACACATTCCTGTGTGACCTGATCTAGGTGATCCTGCTCTAGCAGGGGGTTGGACTAGATGATCTTTTGAGGTCCCTTCCAACCCCTAACATTCTGTGATTCTGTGATTCTGTGACTTTTGGAGAAGGTAAATAGCTGACTTGATATTTCATTGTGTGTCCCTGCTTGTTGGTTTTTAATGGAAGAGGATTAAATGAAGAAACAGAATATGTTCTGGGAGGGTATGGCAGGTTCACCCACCCCAATATTGACCAAAACTTCTTGAATGCTAAAAGGAACTAATTAAAACTTGAAGCTGTGGTTTGGAGGCTCAGCAGCCCAGCCATGTGGACGCTGTGGTCAGGGACACACCTCAATCAAGGGATAGGAAAGGCAAGGCCCTTCAGTTGACAGACAAGTCCCTCAGCTAAGAAAATGCCTCTGTTGAGAGAAGTTTCTAGACCACTGAACATGTATGACCACAGATCAGATTTGGCTAGTGTATAAATGGAGCCACATTGCAGGGCAGTAGGTCTGCAGCTGGGGATTCTCCCCTTGGATCAGTATGCTACCCAAAGTGACTCCTTGAGGTTGAAAGCCCTCATCTTTTAAGTGAGTGATATATGCATTTTGGGTCATCATCTCTAAAACTTAAGCTTTAGTCAGCTGTGTGGTATTAGTTCCATTTGACAGACATGTGAATCTGTAGTCTACTAATGTTTGTTGGAGTGTTAAACAATTTTGATTAGAATAAATCTCATTTCTAGTACATGCCTTGTCTATTTTGAGAGACTCCGTGACAGAGGGGAGGAGAGCGAAAAATGGTAGAAAATTGCAATGTCTCAGTAGTAATTGCTTGAGACCAGTTATGTCAGCAGTAATGTAAAGTATTTTGTATCCTGTTACTGCTTCTGTAAGAAGAAAGATCTGTTCTTCAAAGAGGTGAGAGCTGTCTGTAGCAGTAATGTGGGAATGAAACTTGTGAGAAGACATCATGTTTCCATCTGTTTTCAGAGAGCCTTAAACGGTGAAATCCTCCAAATCACACCCTGTGAACTTGTGAAGTGTGGTTTACAGAGTTTTATGGCTTCTGCATCTGAACTTATACATGTAAATCCAGAATGATTGTCTGTCAAGTGCAACCACCTTTGTGTACAGATGTGTCTGCACTGGAGGGCACACACAGCATCAGAGGTCTGCTGTGGTAGTTGAGTTTCATGTTAACCATGTACAAGTTCCTATATATGCCAAAGGAAAGAGCAACTAAATTCTTTGTCAAGGTCTTCCATTTCCAAATGTTGGCTTCGGGGTGTATTTAACAATAGATATTTTAAAGAATACTATGTGGCAATGCAAGATTATCATCTTGCAGTACATTTATCTTTTTTTTTTTTTTTTTTTGTATCAGTAAATTGTCTTGCAGCACTTGTATCTTTTTTTCTAACAAGTCATACTGTCTTCAACCTTTCTGACTAACTGGGTAAGTTAACACTGACCTTTGCACTTAATTTGTATCTTCACTTTTCTTCCCTCCTCATTGTAATGTTGGCTTTCAGGGAAACTCAGGAGGGTGCACCTTATTTTAGGACCAAGCTTAGTGAAAGAGCTTCAGAGACTTGCCTGTAAATGGAGAGGCCATTTATCACTGACATTCGTTATTCTGGAAATTGTACTTCTTTCTGCTGTTGTGGTGGCAAGGCATTGATATACTTGATAAATAAATGAAAATAAACAGGTTTGGTTTTTTTTGTTTGTTTAATTGTGGTTTGGTTTTGGTTTTTTTCATGGAAATGCATTCAGAGGTTTAACAGATCCAATGGTTCTGGCCAAGTATGCCACCACCTGCAGTGTGTCTGAAGTTCTGCTACATCCAATAGGACCTTAGAGCAGGTTGTTATACAGATACTTTCTAGAATTTTTTTTAAAAGACCATTATTTTCTCACTAGTCTTTGCTGATAAATCATACTGCAGCTAGATACTCCTTTAAATAAGTGCCTGTGAGATCTTGAGTGAAAGATTCTCATTGGAGACATTGGTTTATGATCTTGGAGAGCAGCACCCAGCTCAGTAGCTGGGAGGGGGATGGTGTGAGTTCCAGTACAGTAGTTCTGCACCAGCAGGAGACTTCACTCATGAAATGGAAATCCTCAGGAGAGGGATGGAGAGAAGGATTTGAATCCTAAATTACCTGTGAATCCTTGGGAGACCTGTGTGTGATGCTTGCTGTCCTCCTTTCTGTACCGCAGAGGCAGCCTTACAGGAGCAAGCCCAGCCAGCATGCTCAGTGCAGTTTCAGCAGCATGCATCAAGCAGGAGTCAGAACAGGGTTTTTCTGGTTTACTGAACTAGAGATGTGACACTAAATTTAATTTTTGTCTTATAAATACATATCAGGTTTTCACCTCAAAAATGCACTGACAATAAATAGTTTTGATTAGAAGGCACATCTGTTTTATCTAGGAAATCCAAAGAGAAGTTTTAAAAAATGTAGCTTCAAATGAATGAGAAAAAGAATGAATGGTAATATTGTGGTCTTGTAAAAGTAAGAAAGAAAAAGAAAAAAAGGCTGAAACACTATACAGTGCTTATGCCATTTTCTTTTCCTTTTTCAGGATATATGAGAAAAATAGAAAAATGTGTAAAGGAATATTAAGAAACAAGGAAATACTTACATGAAATAACCTTCAAACCTAATGGGAATGGATCTCTTGTGATTTTAAATATATCCCAGTACTGTATTAGTGCATGCAAAGAATGAAGGAAACAAGTTACAAATGGAGAGAGCGTCAAATTCTCAAATCAGGACAGAGTAATTCATTCTAAGAGATAATTTATACTGACTAAGCTGTCTGAGGCTTTGGAGATCAGCTATTAACATGTGTTTCTCTACAGCTTGTATGGTGGACCACAACATACTATATAGATGATTCATGGACTGGAGACTTTCTGCACACGCAGGGTCCAAAGAGGGCTGGCTCAACTACAGAAGAATTTTTAACATTTCTTTGCACCTTATGTCTTGGACTTCTTTTCCATGGTTTCAAACTCTGACTTCTCAATAGCTGAACAAGATATTAACAGGATAAATTGCTCACTGGATGTAAGCAAATTACAGGAGATTTGACTTATGAAAGCAGTTGTGTCTCTTACGTGCTTAAACTCCAGCTGTAATGCTGGTAAAGATGACAGTAACAATATTAATAGGGAGAATATGTTGCTATTAAATAGACTGTAACCACTTCTTTATTTAAATAGACTGCAACCACTCCTTTAGTTACTTTCAAATTGTGATTTACCAGTACTGTCTGTTCCACCTCTACCCTGCAAAAGAAAATGCAGAGAGGATTCTGGCCAAGCTGAGCAGAGAGATGCAAGTGATGTCATGACTATTCCCTGCTATCAAGGGTACAGGCAAACACTATGATACTAATTTTATAATATTTTATATACAAAACCCCCATAAAATTAAAAAATTAATTTAAAATAATTTAAATAGCTCATATAAGTTTGCGGAAAGTCTTGGGTAGCTGTTCTGTATTAAAGATCAGACGGAAAATTAACCACATGCCCTTGTATCAGTAGAAGCAGAAGCTGAACTTTTAAAAGTTTGCTTCTATTAAAGTCTGCAGCATTTGAAATATTGAATAAAGCTTATGATGATAATTGTCCATCCACCACAGTTCTTTCTTTTTTAATCCATTTTTGCTTTCCCAGACTACTTAACCTTCTTGAATGATGCTAAAATTTACTGGAGGGTCAAAAAGTCACAGGGCCCTATATGAGATATAAATCAAGACAAATGAAGGTAGGATTTAAAAATCAACGCATTTCTAATGGCTACTTCATACTGTGTGAAACACACCAGTGCTGTTTATAAGAAAGGTAGATGGAAGTTTGCTTTATACATATTAAAGGTGTTTTTTGTACTCTTACAGGGGAAAACTTGTTTGCAAGCTTTGCATTCCAGGATCTGTAACCAAATGCCAAGACTTTTCAGATCTGCCAAGTTCAAAATCTAAGATTTCAGGTCCTCTTGCCAGCTCACATTTTCCATTTGGCAGCAGCACTATTTCCAGCCCTGCCAGTAGCTGGGCCCTGAGATGTCTCCTTACAAGACTTGGGATTTAATCTAAATTTTTGGTTTTTTCAATCATTATTATTCCATAAAGATGAAAGTCCAAAATTTCAAGATAAACCCAGGCTGAGCAGAACTCATTTGTTTTTTTTCCTGCTGAAATATCTTTAAGACAGTGCCTGCTTTGAGAAAATGTAGGAAATTATATCTGGCTTAGCCAAGGGACCCTATTTGTTACCTGCAGTGATATTTCTTTGTGAATACCCATTTGTCAGGGGAATCTTGTTTCTTTACTTAGATAGTGCAGGATTTGTCTTTTTTTTTTTTTTTTTCTTTTCATTTTCTAACTGTGCATGCCTAATTCCCCTTACTGTTAATGAGAGTTTAATGTGCTCTTTGAAATGAAGAAAAAAAACTTCTATGCAATTGATAAACCAGAGCTTAAAGAGGCAGGGTGACAACACTCAAGAGCGCGGGGAAACAGCTGTCTGACTGTGAGTTTAGTGCTTTTCTGCCACAGGAGTCAAACCGAAGCAAATTGGTGGGGATTTTCTTTTCTTTTTTTTTCTTTTTGGTATGAAAACAGTGCTTGAAAGGGAGAGACAATAGGAATGGTGTAGTAAAAGAACTATGAATGTTAACTAGCTGTGATGTGTAAGCCATGGAATGATTCCCTAAAATAAATAAAATGAAATGGTTCGAAATGGGATACGGGAAAATTGGTTTCCATAAATTTTACTGACATTCCGTCAGAGCTCATCCCTTTTCTGTGTTGTGTTCTCATTTTGATGGTGACTTTTCAGATAAGATCTGGATAATTTAAATCAAAAGAATGTCTTTCCTTGTTGTGCCACCCTCTAGTAGTCCATTCATTCAAACTTTAAGGGAATACTCTGGCAACAATTCACCATGACATACTTATTCTTTCAATCCTTCTTGTCCACCCTTAGAGAAGATCCATGACTTAGCATATGAAGTGGATTACCTTTCACCCCAATTAATGTTTTTGTAATGAGTACCAAAGGAAGTAATAATGTTTTGCTACTTATTATTGAGTGTTGCTGGGGCAATCTCTGAAACTCAAGACTTAGGTCATTATTAGCACTGACATGATGGCAATCATGCTGCTGAGGTTTAAGCCCTGCTATAGTGATGAATAAATAGGTCAATTTAATTTCTGGTAATATCATTCTGAAGCTTTGAGGAGCAGAATGAGTGAGATACAAACATCCACATGTTTTGAGGAATTGGTAGAGGTTAGACCTGAAACTCCAGCCATTTCTGAGCTTATTCAAGTGTTACTTAAAAAAGAAACAATGAAGTAATAAGAAATTATAATTCTGTTTTGTCTGGAAACTGGCACTCAATCGTTTTTAAATGCAGCGATAAATATTTTTTTTATATTATTATATGATAAGACATGATACTGTAGAGTAAGTGATATTTCTCATCTTTTAAGTAGGTTCCTTGCATTACACAGCTTTCTGGATGACAAAATTCAGTGATCTCAGTTTTAAAGAATGAGTGCCATCTGACATACTATTGGGCAGTCTAATCCTATCCTCCTTTTGTTATCTTTTAAAATTGTGTAGTAACACTTAAACGTACTTTAAAAATACTGGACAAACGTACAAAGGCAGTTGAGAGCCACCTGACAGAAATAATTTTTCCAAGTCATTCCTTGGATTTCTTATATGGGGATAATTAAGCTGTTTCTGGAACACTATGTTGTAAAAAGTAGAATAAATACCTTGCATAAAAGTTCATCAAGGAGCCACATGGACTTACCAGTAAACTTTGTTCACTTGAGGTGTACTGACTGAAAGCACTGGATGGCCTTGCAGGTGTCATTTATATCAAGAATTCCCTTCTTGCAGTCTATTGTGGGGTTTTTTTGGGTTTTTTTGTCTTATTGCAATTAAGAAAAGTTGTTTATACCAGCAGCCAGTTTGACCCCACCTCAGGACAGCTTTCTACAAGACCTAAAGGGAAGTAAAGAGAAGATAAACAAATGAGTATGTATGTATGTGTTTTATGAATTGTCTTCCATTATCTCAGGTATCAATGTCATTTAATACTGTTCATTCATTTCTCAAGCCCTTCTTTCCATTAAGAAAGTAATTTGCCCCTTCTCCTCCTTTGGAAAGCTTCATTAACCTCTTTTGCTCATGATGGTAGAGCAAATATCAACTGAATGTCCTCCCATGGGGAAAACCAGGGAGTCACATTAATTGACAGAAAGGAGGTTTTTGGGGAGGAAAGTCTTCCCTCCAGTTCCTGTATTATGGAGGGCCACCACTCAGATTGTGCCTGATGTTGGAAGTGCCTGCCTGGCATTCTGAATCCTCATGAGCATTGCAGCTGCATCTGACTGCCCTCCAGCACAGGTGTGAGACTGGGGCCACAGCAGGAAGCCTCCCCTGCAGCACAAAAATTCCCTGACACATAGTAGAGGCTGAAGACACAGTGATCTTCAAATGACTGGCGGATCTGTACCATGCCAGGACTGAGACTATGGGCTATTTTGTGTCCCAGCCCATTTATTAAGGTTCGATGTAGATTTTAGTCTCTATGTTTCAGTTTCCTTCCCTATAAAAAGTAATATTTGCTTTTCCTCTCAGGATTTCCATGCACTTTCAATTATTTGACTTTAAAAACATTTTTTGTGTTGATAAGCTTAGAAATAAAGATTATATAAATGCAAAATACTGCGTTGTTAAAAAATTTCTCATCTTTAAGAGGTTCTTTCAGGGCTGACAGTTGTAAAATTTCAATATCCATTAAAAAAATTGCTTTTTATTTAGACTAATGCATTATCATAACACATAAACAATCACAGGGAGAGGAGTGGTTTTCTCCATGGCTGCATGGCAAGATGTGACATACCACCTCTTTAGTCTGTGTCTATGTGTATGTGTCTGTTTTAGTCTCAGGTAAGCTTTGAAGAAGACTGAGCAGTGGCCATTTTTGTGCGCAGACATCTGGAAGCTCATACACATTGAGCTTTGCAGTTGACTGCATCAGTGGGCAGGTGGGGTGGCAGGACGGCATCACACAGCTGCGTGTTCGTGTGAGCTAAACCAGAAGAAACTGAGTCAGGCTGATTTTAAGAATCAGTAGTTTTGACATTGGCATCTAAAAACCATATGGTTTATAGATACACACTGCGTCTGAAGCCCTGTGGGCAAATTTCTGTTCACTTCTGCTCTGCATAATGAACAGCTCAGGCTCAGTTCTCTGAGTTTGGTTCTCTGACTGTTCTCTGAAATTCATCCAGCTTCACAGGCCTGCTTCCTACCTGTGTTCATATTGGAAAAGATGCTGAAACAGCTGGGGGATGAATTATCTATTTATTTATTCATTACAAACGTTTCTTTGACCTGGCAAAATGTGGTGAGCTGGAAAAACCTTTTTTTGTCACTCAAGTTACCTCTTATCCTCCACAGGAGCCGCAGAGGATTTAAAGGTCATTTGAAAAGCAGCCTTTTGCTCTTTGACAGCCCTTTCAATATTAGCCTCCAGTTCTGTTTTATAAAGTCATCATTATTAACTGCATTCGTGGCTATTGCTATTTTCCTGGGATTGTAGAGAAACTTGAGATACTAATTGCAATGAGCTAATTTGGCAATACTGTGCAAACTTCCTTAAGGCATTAGTTAAGAATATACTTTCCTTTACACAAAGAGTATTTGAATGAGGGAGCAGACTGCAAATGCAGCAGAAGGTATGCTTTTGTACTCCTATACTTAAGAGTAGATGGTATAATTAGCTTACAATGGCAGTTGAATGTATTTCTCAGAATGAGAAGAGAACATACAGAATTAAGCAGTAGCTTTAGCTTAATGATAATCAGTGATAATGATGATAATAATAATAGTACTTAGAACTTTAATGCAAAGATCTGCATCTTGAAAGTGCTATGCAAAACATTGACTTAATTACTGTCACCTCTTCAGGGAAAGTAGGTATTATTGCCTTGACTTAATAGATAGGGAAATAGAGATATAAGGAAACGAAATGACTTGCCAAAGGCTCTGCAAGAGGTTGTATAGGGATTCAAACTTTCCAGGTTCCCTTACCGTATGCTCCCTTATACCAAGCTAATTATGCACATTTTAGGGCTGCTCTGTGCTTTTGGAACTTGAGCCCAAGTCCTTTGAAATTAGAACTGTGTGTAGCATGTTTTGAAGGTTGCATTTTTTAAGCAGTAGGTGATTGGAAGAAATACTTTAATATGACTTTCCTCTCTGGGTCAACCTGAAACACAGAGTTGGAGGCAAATTTTTCAGGTTTGTTTTTGTTGTTTATCCTTTCAAAACTTCTGAAAGATCATCTTCTGTAAGAAAGGTTAACATTTTGTACAAAGTCAGGAAACAAAAGAGATTTTTTCTGAAGTTACTTTAAATAATAATTTCCTGGGGGAGGGTGGCCTGAAATTTTTTGTCAAATTTCAAATTTATTAATGATTTCTCTGTCATGCAAAGTGTATATTTATTTTTGTTTTCTTTTGAGTTTGTGTCTGGTAGATGCCTGGTTCTTATTAAAATCACTGTGAATCTTTCTGCCTCAATTATTCCTCCTCACGGAAGGACTGGAGATCAGCCCTGTGATTTGATTACTTGCAGAGTGTATGGTGAGTAAAACAGTGCAACGTTAACATAAACAGTTTTCTGACCACAGCCACAATTTTGGGTGTTGATGAGGTAGTGTAAGATGAATTGTATTTGATAAGTATGAACTGAAAACATCAGCTTTTAGATGTAATTATTTCCCCATGTGAAAGACACTAAAACCAGACTACAGGAATGAGTTTTGCTTTGACTGCATTTGCTTATGTTTTTAGCATAGATCTTGTAGGCACTGCAGTTCTGGTTAATTAAGTCTGAGCCATAGTTCACTTCTTAGATAAGAAATGTAGTTGATATCTGTAGAGCATAAGGCAATAATAGATGTCAGCATCTGTGTTTGTGGGATTTAGAAGGAGCTTTTGATAATTGTTTTCTCTGCTTCCTACTTTCTGTCACCTTCTCTTACCAGCAGATCAGTGCACACAAGCTTACAGGCATTTAAAATCTGGATGTGTTGAGAGCCTTTCTGTGAACAGGGTGAAACACCCCTCCATACTGGAAACCTTTCTGGACGCAGCTAATGTCACGTTTATGTGTTTTGTTACCTACGGGGTGTGTGAGCATTTTCTGGTACTCCAAAGGGACGTGATATCCATAGGTAACAACTTCATGCAGCTTTATTGATTTTTGCATTGTACCAGCAGTCATTTCTTGGTGTGTGAATCCCTTGGAGGGCCTCTCGTGATAGTCTGACCTAAAGCTTCAGCAGGTTTTTGTAGGTGAACTTCAGGAATGCTTTTCCTGTTTCCAGAACAACATAGTTGAATTTATTCAGCTAATTAAAACATCAAACATTTTTATCCAACAGGCTTTAGCTGGGGTTTTCATTAAAGGCTTTTGCTGATTTTTTTTTAGTTTTATTTTTTTTTCCTTCGTATTGTCATGACTGAATATAGCAGCAGAAATGAGGAACATTGAGAAAACAGTGCAGAAGCTTTCCGAAAGACTAGTTTTGTATTTGCTTTCCACAGGCATTTTACAGTGAAAGTCTAATGTTTTTCTAATGGTCACAGATTTCCAGTCAGGGTAAGTGTGAAGAAACTATTTCTATAAAGGGGAAATAGGACTTAAGACAAAGAATGGCTAGTCACACAGCTCAAGTTCTGAAAAACTAGTGAGGATTTTTCAACAAATTGCTTTGAATGGATGATATGGGCTAAAACTATTGCCAGGCATTGTTTAGCAAATAATTTCAAGAAAGTTATGTATTCAAGAGAACCACAATCTAATAATAAGCTAACGGAAATGTGCATTCTTTCATATAATTGTTAAAAATTATTCACTGCTCTAATTATTAAAACTAAGAGGCTTTTTTGGGAGGTAGAGTATGAATGAAATATTAAATTTGGTTCATCCTGACAATCCATATTAGAATATCAGAGATGAGTTGTCTCCACATAGTTTAAATTACTTTGGGCTTTAAGTAGTACTAAATAAGAGTCAAGACCTACTGGAGTGGAGTAAGAAATAGGTACCTGAAAATGAGATTGTGTTGTAATATATGTTGATCACACAAGGTGGCAGAATGAGCTTAGGGCTATCCCAGAAATATGAGGCAGTGAAGCACCATTGCTTTCAGTCAACAGTGTATCCTTGCTTGCCCTATGAATGTGCTTCTGAACATGCAGAGGGATGGAGGAGAGTTTTTTAATACAGCATTTTTTTGATCATTACCCAAGTTCTTCAATTTCCTTTAGTGATTTAATGAAAACTGTTTAAAGCTTGTGGTTAACTTTGGAAATTAATAATCATATAGTACCGAATCTGCTCACATGTTCAGTTTTATTGAAAACACAGTTTATTTCCTATCAATACATTGATTCTCTAAGTGGGGCTGAACTCTTCAGATGAAGGACAGCTAGAAGAACAGGCATGTAGGGAACATTTTGCTTTTCATTATTGATTTATGGCTAAATTCACTTCTATTGTAAGTGAATGAAACTCTATTGACTTTCCTCGTATTGCGTTTGCTTCTAAAAGGCCTGAGCATGGCAGGTAGATACATGTGGCTGAACTGAGGGCAACCATAAGAGGAGAAATTGATGTCCAAAGCAAAGAGAAGGTATTAATATGCAACAATTTCCATGCTACTGCTTTGGCCATTAAGTTGGGAAATAGTAGTGACATTTGCTTTCTGCACCTGTACAGCTACCAGATGCTATCCTCTATCTCTGAGCCTCCCCTTCTAATGCTCACTTCCAGGGGCAAGGATGAGATGCATCAGCAAAGGAGCCTTTGGGTGCAGGTCACAAGGAAGGTCCAAAGTGTGCCTGCTCAATTTGCCCTTGTGGAGCTACAGGACAGTCAAATAGTGCACCGAAGTGATGGAGAATTCAGTGATGATGAAGGACTTCTTCCAGTCTTACAGTAAAGTACTCCTTCCACATCTTACCTGATATGAATTGCACCAGTAATGCACAAAAGCAGCCTGTGTGTTAAGCCCAATTAATGGTAGCTTGAAGAGAGAGATATATGTCACTGTAGGATGCATTTTAAAAGTAGCTGGTAATAAAATCTGCATCTGAATTTACTCCTGTCTGTAACTAAATTAAGTAACTGACCAGGATTGTATTATAAGACCTTAAGAACTGGGATCTATTCATTGCTCCTCATGCAATATATTTCCAGAAGCTCATTACAAGCTATTAGAGCTTATTCACCCTTGCAACCTTTTCAGCAGATGTTCAGCTGTTTGTTTTTTCCTTCACTGCCTTGAGATATTTAGCTAAGAATTAAAACAAGACTGGAACAGGTCAGGAAATTATTTATTTCCCAGAAAAATAAATTAAGTAGTAAAATAAGTGGCAATTAATAAAAAAAGTCACCTGTAATCTATTAATGAGAACTGAAACCCAAAAATTAACTGAAATTTGAAATGTAGAGCTATAGCTAATGCTGGAATTGCAACCTTTCTCTTTGCACAGACAGGAGATTATGAAATTATAAAGGAACAAAATATGAACCAAGAGAAGAAGGCAAACAAACAAACAAACAGAATTCTAGAAAATTTCTTTTGCATCAGCTGAATTTGATTTTGGTCATCCAGGGGAGCTGCAGTCCGTGAAACTCATGAGGCTTCTTGAATGAACTATAGTCATGTCTAAGAGAGATTTTTAGACCACACCTGAGTGCTGGGCTTCAGGCATGAGAGCCTCCTGACCCCTTGTTATTGAGTCCACTTTACTCCATAGTCATGTCCTGTCTTTCAGCTCTTAGGTGCTGCCTCTCAGCTGAGCTTCAGCACTTGTGTGACATTTCCTCATAACCTCCTCAGGGAGGTTATTTTTAATTGCCAGTGGTTTTAACTTACCTGCTGCAATATACACTGCACAGGCTCCAGTCACACATACTTCGCAGCCTAGGTAAGGCAACTGAGTAGAGATAGCTTCTCAAAATGCCTCTCTGCTGTGACTGCCTCTGAGTCCTCCCTCTTATTTTCAGTACAAAGCCAGACACTAACAGCCTAAACCACTGCAGGGGATGCTTTGAGTTAAACTGCTAGCCTTGCACTGAAATGGGCAAAAATGCTCACACCTACTCCTTACCACCTCTCAATCACTAATTACTGCCTTTCAGTCTGATTTGCCTTGTAACAGTCTGCTGCTGTCAATGAGGTATACCTAGAAAAGTGGAAGCTCCCTGGGAGATCCAAGCCGGGGGCTGCTCAGTGATGAATGTCAATGGTAGGAATGGCTGGTGAGCTGGGGCACAGATCTGGGCTCAAAAAGGCATTCTGGGTGCTATCTGACATGGTATACCAAACCCCATGAAAATCACTTAATTCACACCGTCCAGTCAGAGAGCTTCAGTGCAGTGGAAGATATAGGACTGAAACAAGACTGAATACACTGAATATACACAAGTGCAGTAAGCAACAACCTTTATGTAACAAGCAATTATTTCATGTCTGAGAAGACATTACAGGCTGTCTGTATCCTGAGAGAATAGCTTGGCAGTGAGAAAGCCATGGCTGATTCGGAGCAGAAATGCAGAGCTCTTCTCTGATGAGCAGGTGACATGGCACAGCTCCCTTTGTCCATTTCCAAAATTATTGCACAAGGCGATGTACGCATATTGGTTAAATAAGTAACAACTGAGTGGGTTTCAGTCAAAATTTAACAGTCTCAGTGCCTCTGGAAAGCAGAAAGCACGCAGAGGCATAGCAGTACTGAGAGAGCTGGTACTGACAGCAGTGTGGTGAGTCAAAATATAAATGTCTGTGCTCACATAGACTCCATCCTGTTAGATGCAGGTGTCATTCATGCCTGCACAACACAGATGGAAGGAAGCAGAGCATACTCTCCCTGCACACACACACATATAGGCACCCACAGGTACATATATATGCTACTGAATTGATGGGTGGTTAAACACAGTGGACAGGATGAGACTGTGCTGTGGTGTTCATGCAGTCACTGAAAATGTTCTTGTTTGAGTGTGTGGCTGGAAAGTTCACAGGGCAAATGCATATGAATGACCCCAGTGCCTGGAAAATTGTGCTGTGGCACTGCTGTATTGTACTGGAAGCTACAGATAGTCCCTTATAGCCCTTGTAAAGTGATATTAAGCAAAATGCCTTCAAGAGCAAGGAAATCCTTCTGTGTTGATTAAGGCTGGTGTTGTTGGTATTGATGGTTTAGCTGCCTGTACAAAACAAGTGCAGGCAATCAGTTCATCTTGAAATAACTTGTACAAGTGAATAAAGGAAGTTGTTGCCTAATCTATTTCATACTAATTACTCCATGCCACAAATTCAGGACCTGATCCAATATGAATTGACAGCACAGAGAGATACTCCATTCACTGCAAGAGTCTTTAGTTCAAGGCTTCATTTTAAGGGGAACAAACACAGCACACTAAATTAGCATTCATCTGAGCCATTTCTATCCGTTTCTTGAAAAGCAAACAGGCTTGATATTTTCTATGTAGCCAAACGAGTTTTAACACTTATATACTGTATTGCAAGCCAGCAAAGCCAACCTGAGCACATCAAAGTTTTGGTAAGAGCCGGGGCCCTGTAGGCTGCTGCCTGTGACAGATAGCCTCAGTCGGGTGTCTGACATGGGTCTCTCATCGCTGCATTGCCACACAGAGTCATTTACCACCCAACAAACACTTAGTACTTATGAGGCATTTTTCAGAAATCACACTGGGGCCATACCTGGGGCTTTAGCTATTTAAACATCTTAAAATATCTGTCCCTAGAGAGGATTTAACTCGGCAGGATTTAGGCTGCTAAGGCTCGCATCATCAAAGGGACCAAAGCGTCAATCCATCTCTTTTCATGCCTAAGGACATAATAGTATCATGCCCCCTCCCATGAGGGGGTACTGCAGAGAAATTTCCAAGCTCTCAGCACCCAAACTAGCTAGCTCTGGAAGCAGATGGAGTATAATTATAGTGGTGTTGAGCTGCACCTGAACTAATTAGCTCTGCTGAGAAACAGGGATTGAATTTAATAATGCATGTTCTGCCATACCAAAAAGACTGGGCTGCCTTTGAGACCCTTGTGAGCATCTCTGCATGGTGCTGTGCTGAACTCTGTAGATGTACTCTGAAAGTCAGCTCCAAGCCTTTTTTTTTTTTTAGACCATAATCCACTGCACAATGTAGATATCACCTTGTCCCAGCATTCAGGTACCATTGGCATAATTACTCTTCAGCTGTCACTTACTTTCTGACTATTAGTTTAGCATGTAAAGTCCTGCATATGCTCAAGATTTTGTTGTCTGAACTCACTAAATATTGAGATCTACCTAAAGGACTGCTGTGGCCTAAAGCCTTGAAGCCTTCAAAATCTTCTGAGAAGTCTTCTGAGACTGTCTTCACTATGGGCCTAATATTACTGTCATGGTCAAAACATACTCAAAGCAAATGGTAGCAGTGAGAGAGTTAGAAGACCCAAGTTCAGATCTCTGATCTGGAGCAGTGATACCTATGAGACATGTATTTGAACTCCCACCTTAGATACATTTCCTAATTGCTGGGACTAAAGCCAAGCTCTCTGGCCTCAGTCTTCTGTGTATCAAATTATTTTTACAAAGAGAAGCAACTCTTGTGTTGGTAACTGAGCTATTTTTTTCCACCCCACAGAAGGCTGGGTGTTGTGAAGCTAACTTAGGGTGATGGTTTGAACTCAAGGTCAGGCTAGAGTTGGATAGAAGGACCCCGTCTCCCCTCCTCAGGGGGTGACTTAACTCCAGTGCTCTCACTTCGCCTGGCCTACTGCTATTACTCTGTAAAAACAGAAACCTGGTGTTTTGTATCATGTTAGTGGCTGAGAATATTTAGGAGCTTAATGGCTCTGAACAGAGACTTTGTCTCTCTGGACACATATAAGCAGTGTCCCTTTTTGCTGAAATTTATTTCTTGCTAGTTTGGTTCATGCCCTGCTCAGCAGCTTTCTGTTGACCCTGCACTTAGGTGCCTATCCATGGAAATTTTGTGCCAGTATTGGAAGAGGTAGGATTGATACAATGAACAAGGTGTTGCATTGCTTAATTCTGTAAAGCCTAATTACTATCTAGGAAGTGCAAATGAAAATTATACCCTTGAATTACTTAAAGTCTTTGGAAAATTTAAGTCATGGTTCATATTTGATCATTTTTTAACGTAGTTCCTTTAGACATACTTAACGACTCCGTGTGCTGCAGACAACAGCTGCAATTACAACTGTTGGATCAAACATGCACACATATCCAGAGGTAAGTCTTTTGATTGTTTCTTTAATTTTAAAAAACACAGGCTTCAATGTTTTGAGCCAAAGATTTTTGGTAACTAGTACAGATGTATTTTACTGAGTCTGTTGTTGTTGCAGAGGTAAGTAGTTCTCTCATCAGAAGCTCAGAATCATAGAATCATACAATGGTAGGGACCTGTGGAGTGTATCAAGTCCAACCCCTCTGCCCAAGCAGGATCATCCACAGCAGGCCATACAGGAACAGATCCAGGTGGGTCTTGAAAGTATCCAGAGAAGGAGACTCCCCAAGCTCCCTGAGCAGCCTGTTCCAGTGCTCCATACCTTTAATTTTACTGCAGAATCATTCTTTTTCCTGCCATTCTGCTGATAGGGTCTGAAATACAATCCCTTAACTAGAAAAATGTCTG
The DNA here is from genome assembly GCA_025331215.1 of Actenoides lindsayi. Classification (NCBI taxonomy): domain Eukaryota; kingdom Metazoa; phylum Chordata; class Aves; order Coraciiformes; family Alcedinidae; genus Actenoides; species Actenoides lindsayi. The sequence continues at coordinate 88,531 of WTSP01021843.1, read as the reverse complement.
ATTTACAAGATTTGTAATAGCTCTGCTGAATTCAATTGACTATGCAGGAAGCATGGGAGTCCATATTTCCCCTCCTGTTCCTCTATTTGCTCCACAATATATCTGTCTCAAATAACCTGTTGCTGAAAGTACTAGTGGTAAATGGATGAGCAGAAGCATTAGAAGCGATATTGCATTTACAATAAGGGGAAAGAGAAAGAGCGATGTGAAGAGAGGAAGGAAAATCCTGAGTCTGAGATCTTCCCCCACACTTCTCCTGGTGTAGTGCAGAGACAGCCTGCCTCTTGCACAGAGGAAGGAGAAGTGCAACCTTTCCCTAAATAACTAAATGAATACTTAACCTGCAGGTTTAAAACATACAGTATATTACAGAACAATTATGTTTCTTCTGCATGAAAAAGCTGAATTGCCATTCAGCTTCCTTTGTCATCTGTATGCATGAGTTTGGAGCAATTAGTATGAATATATTGCAGGTGCAGTATCTCAGGAAATTGCAAGAAGCTGTGCTGTGTTTTTGTACCATGGAGGACTGCCAGAGTGATAACTCTTGGATGAGTTAAAAACTGGAGACACATGAGCATCTGAAGTGTGATTTTATAATCACAAGAAGCACCGATAGCCATCTATATAATGGGCATGAAATGAATGCTGTATTTTCTCAGATTGTAGTGCTACACATTTAATTTAACTGAAGACTGCAAACTATTTAATTTTAGATTGTGGGGATTACCTTTCTCATGTGCCCAGTTTATCTTTTTAACTGCAGATAGAGTTTTTGGGAAGGTAACAGCAGTGGTATTGTATTAGCTTTGATGTTATCTCCAGACAACATCATATTCCAGCGAGACACATTTTTTGCATGTTCTTTAAGATAAACTAGTTGGGAATTCATCAGACCTGAATTTTGTTTAATATCATTTTGTCATATCTAATTGTTCATGTAAAACTGACCCTTTTACCTGACTCTGAGAGGCACTTTAAGTACAAGTTCCTCATAAATTAGGTGAGCATGGTAAAATAAACGTGCCCTAAAGCCAAATCTCAAAGTGGCATAAATGGTGATTTTATTTTTTTTTAGTAGAGTGATAGCAATCCACATCTGCTGAGGATTTGACCCTTAGTTACCTGACCTGATAATAATTTCTGTTGATGCTCCATTTATATGAGTAAAACAGAGAGACTTCAAAGACCTTGGTGTTTATTCATATATAGTTTGATGTCCTTTTATTACACCATAGAGGCTTAAAGGAGCCACTGTACTATTAAGATTCATGCCCACCATTTTACCTATGTGCAGTCACTGACTTGATGAATGATATTGGTATGGAATGTTTCCTTCATTGCAGGCATGAAAGGAAAAACGAATCCTGGGAACTTCAGCCAAAACCATTTGCACACTGAAAAATTTCTGATAACTGCTATCACACACCCCAAGTGACACATGTGCATTTCCACTTATTTTGACTTTTGGGAAATGGCAAAGAAGGAGGAATTGCAAGTACCAGATCAAGAAAACAGCCTGTGGCAAAAAAGGGAGTTTTCAGGTTGTCAGCGTGGTGAGTCATCTACACAGTGTTCCCATAAATATGACAATGTCAGCAACTACCCTGTACTTTTAGCTGCAGTAACATACACACTTCACTGGAGTGGGAGGAGGTAAGAGGGTTTATTCTGAAATGGAAATAGCAGGAGGAGAATATCACATGAAGCAAACTCCTGGAACAGGCAAGACTTGTGACAGGATAAAGATTATTTGGTGTGTAGATAACAATCTTAAAAACACAGTTGCTTGGTGGGGTGTCATATCAGAAAGAGATATGCATTAAAAGAGAGTGTTGTACTCTGTGATGCACAGATGTTTTCAGAGTTTTTAATGCTGGAGAACCTGACACTTTCAGCTCCCCTCTAAAGTTTTAATGGTAACAGAAAACCAATTTTTTTCCATATAGTCTTAGTCTGAGAAAACCCCTTTTTCTGTATTGGTTATGAAGCAGTATTTGTGGGCTCTGTGGCACTACTCTCTCCTCTGTCTCTGGGTTCTCTGCATGGGTCTGTAGCTAATGTGGCAACACCTGTCCTATATTTCAAGTGTAGCAGGAGGCCTTTGAGCAAACTATCATTTAGAAAAGAGCTAGAGATTGCATAGTCCCCTGTGGCTCTGGGAAAATTTAATGGAGTTGGAGACTAATCCCCCACCATTGCTCCATGGAGCATGGGGAGCAAATTCCCTCAACTCCAAGGAAGAAGTCAAATGTTCTCAGAGGGGAACCTCAGCCAATTTTTCTCTTTTCCCTCCTTCTTGGGTAGAGTTTTCTGTGGGAATAACTGAGGATTGACCCTATGGAAATTAGAATTTGAGAAGACCTATTATAAAATTGATTTTATTTCTTTGTCATTGTGAAGTTGCTCCCTGTAGCATGTTCTCTAATGATTTATCCAGGAATCTCAAACTTTGTAAGTACCAGTGGTTCTGTATTTCCCCAGCCTGTCTCACTGATGGATGGCACAGAGATGGGGATCGCAAGATATAGCAGAGATGAAAAGGGAGATAGCCAAATAAGATAAGGATGAATTTATTTTTTTACTGTAGGAGTAAAATACTTGGGAGGATCAGGAGTGAGACCAGCAGTATTTGCAGTGTCTATTCCAAATGATATAGTAGTTTAGATCTAGGCTATATTTAATGACAAATTTGCCTTAGACACAAACCCAACCACTTTTGAAGTTACCTGGGAGAAGAGCTTCTTATTCCTGCTCTCTTCCCCTCTGTTCTCTTATTAGCGCTTCTTGGGAAGCAGATGTGATGAGAATTGCTGAAACAACATGAGATATGATGTTCTTGAAGAATCTCTGATTTTCTGAGCAACATCTTGTGAGATTTACAACTCCAAAGGATTTACCATAAATAAATACAAACTTTCAACACCGTATAGCTCCTGGGAAACAAAATCCAAAACATTCTGAGTTTTGCTTATCACTTATTATTGCCTGTATTACCAGCAAATTTGCTGTCTGTTCGGTCCCATTCCTCTGTCCACCTACCTCTTAAATTCTGTCCCAAGCAGCCACAGTAATATCCTATCTCTTCTGCTACTCATCCATCCAATATAGCAGTGTGTGGGTAATGTAGTGTTTGAGGGTAATAACCTGCTATCTTTTCTGCCCTCTACATAGGAGATTTGATATTTGCTACTTTTTTTTCTGTTTGGTAATTTTTACGCAAACAGCAAATGTCATTGTGAATTCAGTCTCCAGGTGTCTCTTTCCATGGGGGACTCCTTTTCCTTCATCGTTTTGTTTTTTGTTTGTTCAAATTAAAAATTTATTGCATTTTAAAGAGGAATGAACTTTTAGTACAAGATAATAAAGGATTTATCTGATGATAAAACATGTAAATCTTTCCAGAAACTTCAGGAGGATTTTAATATTAATGCAGATCAAATATGGAAATATATGCAACTTCTGAATAGTTTTATGGAAACAGAAAGAGCTGTGGAGTCAGTGTAGGAGTAATCCTTATTAGGATGAGTTTCTGATATTGATAAGACAGAAATACAGTATCTCAGTTTTTTCTCTTGCTTAAATCTCTTCATTCTTTTGTGAAAGTGCAAGAAAGAATGACAAGTCTTTTTTAAAAACAAACTCCTGAATAAACCATTAGAGAAGAAACTATATGGAACAAGTTTGTAGTGACAAGGAAAGAAAATCAGTTGTGTAACAGGTCTTCTCAGTTTTTTATTTCCAGAGGGTCAATCATCAGTCCTCTCTGCAGGAAAAATAGATTAATTATAGAGAATTAATATCTTACTATTTTTAATATTTTAATAAGCATAGATATCCCCCCTCCTGTGGTGCCCTCAGGGTAACTTTTTCTTTCTCTTAGTATGAATTTCCATTCAATGAGGACCTAGTACTCAGTATTCCTAACTTAATACAACATACCAGCTAAAATTAATGCTTAAAGTACTTTTTTTTTTAATCTCCCATTTACTTTTTCCAGAACATGATTGAAATCATGTAATGTACTTACTCAACAGCAAAACAAACCAGAAATGTTAAGTTCGGAGAAAAATGAGAGGAGAAAATCAGGAGTTGAGATACAGGTGAATTTTTAACATGACAAAGTTCTCAGGTACCCTTTCCAATTTGTAGATTTTTTTTCAAGAATGGATCATGATATAGGTAGTGAAATTTCATAACTCATATTATAACCATTAAGGAGGAGCATGGAATAGAGGGATATTGGGGTTCCTGCTTCATGCCAAAATGGAATATTCTATTTCAGTGTTGTCTGCTCACCACTTTCATCACAGTGACATCCGAGTTTGATTTGGCTTTAGTGCATGCTCATAGCTTACACCAATCAATTTAACAAAACTGGATGTCATTGGAGAGATTTGTAGCTGAAAAATTCACAACAAGATTAAGGACTTAATAAAATAGGATAGGATTTTCAGAAGGTCTTCATGGACCTAAGTCCTTTTCTGCAAGAAGTCCAGGGTTCCCACACCCAGAAATACACTGAGTACAGAGTATTACAGAAGAGTCACTCTACAAAGCCTCTACTTTTCAGAGCTTTTTCTCTTCTTTGCATACAGTTTCCCTCAGCGGGAAATTCTCAAAGGTCCACAGATGTGTTTAGGAGTGTGAGATAGGTGGTACACAGCCCAGAGATCCAGAGACCACCTTATTCTTCAAACACTTTCTTGTAATATGATTTCTTCTCAGTCTTAACATTACCACTTTGAAAGAGATTTCAAATTCATGCAGTATGATGATTCTGCAGGTCTGCATATGAAACCCATTTGTGCTGTGCTCTAAAATAATTTCTGAAAATGCCTTGCTCCCATTTATCATTCAACATGCAGGTTTCTTTCTCATACGATGTTCTAGGACATGTATTCGGCTAACTAGTGAAAAGCCTCTGCAGGATGTTTTGCTCATTAGAGAGGCATTTTGATGTTAAAGAAATATTTTCCTTTTTATTTTGAAACGTCTCATAGGATAAATAGTATAGAGATTTTCCTGAGCTGTGCTTTGAGGGCAGCTGCTTGGAAAATGAAGAACAGAACCTTCAGATCTCTGAAATTAATGGGAAAGTTCAGTGAAATTTGGATTAGACTCTGATGATAAAGCAATGTGAGACAGAAACATCATTAAAAGATACTGGTAATGGAATTGTGAGTTTATTTGTCTGAAAAACAGCTTGTGAGGTAATAAGTAATGAATTATTGTTAAGAAGTGCATCTGTCTCTAAGAGGAAAAATGTCTTGTTGATTGTATTGTACATCTGTACTGACAAAATTATTAAAATAAGTTCCTTTGAGATAAGAGGATGTACTATAAGGACGACCAAGAGAACAAAGGGCTAGGGGGGCTTTTATGCTAATTAAATGATGGACACACAGTGAAGAGACAAATTGTTAATATATGCTAAACACAGAAAATCTAGAAGACCATCTGATACATTCTGTCGGAGAGAAAACATGTCTGTTTAATTAAGGGCTGTAATATTGCATGTATGCTTGCAGGCAGAGATAAGGTAGCTAATCTAGCTTTTCCTGAGGTGCACTCTATCTTTTTAGTGCTTAAATTTCAGCCTTAAGATTCCCCTAATGTTGCTGTTTGTATGGGATTGTTTCTTGGTTTCTGGCACGTAACCGATTCCCCGAGAGATAGATGCACCTCCATATAATGAAAGCTTGTCAGGAAGATAGTTTTTTGTACCTGGCTTTAATGCAGACCTTTATTTTATAGACAGGTTTCTCAGAGGCTAATGCTGTCTTATTTTTAATGGATAAAAAAAAATAAAATAAAATAGGGTTGAGCGGGAAATGCTGTCATGCAGACATTCCAGATGAGACTGGGACAACATCTCATTTGAATAACCACCCTAAAGATCCATCAAGCTGAGCTGAGACATGCCTCAGCAACCTCAACTCTAAATTGAGCCCTCGGATTGAGGGTGGGATGCAGGAGTGTCCGCAGTCCGCGCGTGCTTTGGCTCCCTTTGCTACAGTGCCTCTGCTCAGGAGAGCTCTGGCATGAGCACAGCACAGTCTAGTAGAGGAGCATAATTGCACCTTTGCTGTATTACTCAGAAACATATGGCTCAAAGTCTACAGGAAGATATCAGAAGAGGAATTTTGCAGCAAGAATATAAACCTTATTTTGCATGAAGTTAATTCAATATTCATTGTTTGGGCACCTTCCCAGGGTTTGAAAGCCATGGGTCATTTGATTGCACTGAATTTGGGGAGTTTGCCTCTGTTCCCTCCCCAGCCTACAGTTGCTTTGCAGGGAATTTGCATTTTCTGGGGTTGTGTTTGTGGACTGCAGTGTATGAATTTTGCTCCTAATCATTGCCCATATAAAACATTCGGGTGATGGTTGTCTCTGCCTAATGGAAATTTAAGTGCCATAAATTCAAAGCAAACCTGGCATGATGTGTACCTCCCTTACAAAGCTCTCACAATTATTTTTTTTCAGTTGAGTAGGTCTCAGTAGGACCAAAACAACCTCCCACAAGCTTTGCAGTGGTAAATCCATACTAGAAGTGACTACTGTTCTGAGAGATGTGAAGAGTGAAATTGGTGCAAATAACACTAGGATTCATTTCTCACTTCTATTTTAAATGTCCAGGTCTCAAAAAACACCAACATTGTGCTGGTTCTTGGTGCAAAACCACTTGCAGCTAGAGAGTAAACCTACAGGTGGGTCCCATAGAGAAGCTCACAGAGGTATGCTCAGCAATGGACATTTACCAACAATGCAATCGATCTGATCAGACTCTGTGCTTGAGCTATAGTTGTTTTCCCAAAAAGATTAGCACTGATTAAGAATGAATTATCAAGCATAAAATTAGTTTCTTGGCTTCTAGCCACTGGACACATACAAAGAATAGATATCTGCAGAAGGAAGAAAATGAGTACCCACGGATGAGTAAAATGCCTGGACGTATTTGTTGTTGAAGATTATTGCCAGCTCAGAATAGAAGTGGTCATTGCCAGTTAAATACAACACTTCTATCCTTAAAGTAAGCACATTGTTTTGTAGAAAGAGGAGTTCTTTTCTTTTTTGCTTATCTGTCGTTTTTGAATATATCCAGAAACACAGTGTATGAGCATTTCTGTCATTCAGAAGCAACCTGCTCTTTAGACAGGACTGCTTGCTGAAAACACCAATGTTGATGATGCTGAAAATATGGGGTGAGGGAAAACTCCCGTCTCATCTTGAATACTCTTGAAGACACCAAGTTGCTGTAAGAGAAGGTAAAAGACGTGTTAAACACCTAAAAGCTCTTTAGAGGACCAGTAAGCAGCTGGAGTAATTTCCGTAAAGAGAAACGTTGTTGGGAAGGAATCTGCTTCACACAGCAGTGAAAAAAAATCAGACCCACCTGATTTTATGAAGAACAAGACTGTCATCAATAAAACGCTTGGTCTATTAGTCTGTGGCCTCTGCTCTTTAAAACAGAAGAACTCTTGCTTTATTTCACTGATGACAGCACGAGGTGGTGAGGCTTTTCTTAGCCATCAGGAACATCCAGTCTGCTCAACTCTTCTACCAGTTTGTTTCAGTTATTTTAAGCAGTCTGATGGCAGGCACAATACCTCCACAGTTAGCAGGTGCATTATCACTGTAATTATCTTTTAACTATTAGGCATGCTGTGATAGTAGGCATTGAGAGATTCAAATATACAGTAGATCTGGTAAAAACTGTTTGTCTTGAGTGGACTGAAATGCTTGTGTTTTGCATGTAAGAGCTAATGTTAGTTACTAACACTTAGCATCTTGATTATACATGCAAATGAATTTTCCAGCAGCGTTATGATTGACATCTGAAAAAAAAAAAAAAGTAAAAATATGGATGATATCCTACATTTGCCTATCAAAAGGAGACTTTGAAAATTTTAAAAGAAAAAAACCCACAAATATTTTCAATTTTTGTTATGAAACCAGGTAAAAAATGAATAAGTAATCAATTATATTTTCTTACATGATGAACAGAGAGGTGAATATTTATATCTTATTTCTGTATCTGTGCATCAACAAAGAGAGTGCTTGCATGCTGATGGGACAAAAAAGGGAGAAAAGGTTACTGAATATATGACTCCTTGTTAAAGAAATTTGCTTTTTCTATTGTTTTTGAAAGCAGACATACAGAAATCTCACTGAATAACTCTAATTTCTATTTCTGATAGACTGATGTATATACCTTATATACAGCCAGACCCACTACAGATATATTCCTTTATCACCTCCAATTATTTAACTATTTATTATATTCCAGTTTTTTTCATTCTTTATATTCTTTTCTTCCTTTGCAGATTCTTGTTATCTAACACACATTTTCTCATCACTGTTTCTTCTCTTTATGCATTCATTTTACATGTCTGCCTCCTTTTCCACTTCCCACATCTTTTCCTCTTGGTTTGGTTTTTTTTTTTTTGTCGCGAAGTTGCTCAGAAACGTGTGTCAGTAGTATTAACTCGTATCTTAAAAATCCAGCCTCCCTATGTCTGGTTCTCAAAAGCAATGGGCTAATGAGAAAAAGATGCATGACTTCAGCTTTTTATTTATTTCTAGGCTCAATGTGAATCCAAAACTATGTGATGCACCTGGGTATGCTGGCTTTACTGGAAGATTCATGGACAGTTACTGTAGTCCTATAATGTTTCCAGACAAACACATACATTGCAGGTGTGTAGCATTGTTTTCACAGTGTTTTGTTGAAGGGTTATAAAGAGCATCCATGTTGTGGCAATGTACCAGCATTCAGGCTGTGCTGAGGTATTCAGACATCAATGGTTAGCCCTTGTTTGCCTTTAAGTGAATCCATTCCAAGCAATTTGTCATTTTTCTGTTTTCAACAGTATTAAATACACAGCCTTGCACCCATCTCTTGGCATAGAAGAATGTCTGTACTTGGAGCAGTGTGTTCATTGAAGATTTTTTTTTCACCCTTCAGCCTTGTGTGGATCTTTAATGATCTGCTGTATGCTGCCTCTTTCTCTAATCTTCTGAGAGAGTCAGTAGGCACAAACTGTACTGAGAAAATTATACCATACCACACTCTGAAACTGTGAGTTTGATTCCAGCCTGTCTGGTGGGACTGCTGTTAAAAGCCAGCATCTAAAGAAGCAGCTCATTTGAATTCTGGGTGTACATGTGAGTTAATACGAATGTACTCAAAGACTGAAGGCTGATGTATCAAAGACACCGTTCAACACCACCTCAGGAGTGTTCCTAATAGTGCGACCATTTTTTCCTTTCACTTCTGTCAAATTTATCAATGTCTGATGTCATTCTTTCTCAAAGAGAGAATCTATTAATATGTATAAAATAATAAAAAAACCCCCACAAATTTCATCCCTATGCATTAACATTTACTCATGGTAATTTTATCTGAACTTACTAAATTCTCACACTCCCCCTATTCCTTTCCTTTCCTTTCTTTCTTTCTTTCTTTCTTTCTTTCTTTCTTTCTTTCTTTCTTTCTTTCTTTCTTTCTTTCTTTCTTT
>WTSP01021843.1:68716-78907 GCA_025331215.1 Actenoides lindsayi | reverse complement strand
CCTTCCTTCCTTCCTTCCTTCCTTCCTTCCTTCCTTCCTTCCTTCCTTCCTTCCTTCCTTCCTTCCTTCCTTCTCAATTTCTATGAAGCTGTGTGTGTGTACCCCTGTACATATATTCATATATATAAATACATTTATATGTGTACATATACATCTTTATATAGATATACTTCATTACTAACAACTGAATAATTGTGCCCACTTTTTAGTCTTACTGCTAGAGCACTTCCTAAGAAAACTAATGACTGCTTACCTGGAGCTAGCCTGAGCTATTAGGCAGGCAGACAACTGCATTGCCCCAGGAAGTATACAGGGAAGTAATTGGACCCGAGAGCAGCATAGTTTTTTTCTTGCCTTTCCCTCCTTGTTTGTGAAACAAAGAGGTAATTTTTTTTTTCATGTGCCTTTTTCTGGTGCAGGTTAATTTTCTTACGCAGTGGGCCAGCTTGTACAAGAAGGAGCTGAAGGACTCTCACCTTTTGCAATCTCTCTTGTTCTTCCTCCCCAGCCCACGCTGTCCTGTCGTTCTGGGCATCCCCAGGGGACACCCCAGCACCGGGCTGTGCCTGAGAAGGCAGAGTCCAACAAATATTCTCTGTGCATGGAGACAGACATAAGGTTAAATGCTGCATGTCTTTCATGAAATGCTTGCCTGTCCTGTGTTCTCCCATATTCTCCCTAAGACGACCAGCTCCTGGTCAAAGCCACCTTTTTTTTTAGTCAGTGAATGGGGTATGTAGGAGAGCAGGAATGGAGGGAGTGCCTCGAGGCACCTTCTCAGGCAGGGGCTGGGACTCCAGTTCACATCCTTCATTTAATGCAGCCTGCATCTGCCCTCCTTCAATGGGGTTGGCCAGTTGCTGTGGGCTGGAGCAGGTGAAGTGGGAAGATGTAGGTCAAAAGATAGAGGAAAGATTATATCTTAATGCTATACAGCTCTCCACAAACCTCCTCCTGCACAGTTGTTTATAATACAATTAAATCTCTCTCCATCCCCTTTGTCCTGGTTTGAATGAGAACAGAATTAATTCTGTTCAGTGATTTTAGTTTTGCCGCCCAATGTGGGGCTCGATCAGAGCTCTGATAGGTCTAAGAGGCCACCCTGACCCTAAACTGTGACACCCTTCCAGCTCCACACTGAGACCTGGAACTTGCAAATAAATGAATCTTTGCAATAACTAAACTGCAAGCTTCAGGTTCAGAGATGTAACTGCCTTCTGCTCTGTGACAGGATAGGATGGAGGAGGAAAGACCAGAGAAGATAGACTCCTATTTCAAGGAGGTAAATTCAGAGTTACTGGCTCAGACAGATCAAAAAAGAGATGTTATTGCAGGAATCACTGCAGTAGCTAGAGGTTACAGTCAGGATTGGAAGGATGTGGCTTTGATGTTTTCCAAAAATAAATACAAATATTTTTTATTTTTTTTTTTAAGCTGAGTCAATAAAAGAGCATCTAATGGCTCTGTTAGCCAGTTTCCACTGCAAATTAGGGGGCAGAGGAGAGAAGGGAAACAGGACCCATGGCTTTAAAAATAAGTCTTAGGTGCCTATGGGATTATGTTCAGGCCACTCCTGGTTGCACCCTCAATGCTTGCATTTGCCATTGCTCTCAATGAAGTAAGCAGCAGCCCTGCCTGGCAGGAGGCTAGTCAGAGTGGACTGCTGTATCCCTAGATATCACCCCACCACCCCAGGACAGCCACACTTGTCGGAGGTCTTCGTGCTGGTGAACTCTCAGCTATCTTATCGAGTTCTGTTGGCTTTCCTGGGTCCAAGTGAGATACTTAAATCCAGCAGTCAGCTGTCATCAGTAATAGCTACTTTTATCATGGTAAAGACAAGTTTGTTTTCCTCAAAGAAGCACTGTCTATGTGTTTCTCTTCATGTGACTAACACCACAATTAACTTTTACTGTGCTCCTCATCTGTATAGTTGCACAGCTGCTGAAGCCCTGTGTGCTGGGTGATGCATAAGCCCTGTGTGCCACTTGCCCATCCAATTCAGCAGGAATATATAACCTAACCCTTTCCCTCATGGTATTAGAAGGTGCAATTAATCATTAAAAAGGATCAGTTAATATTCTTCACATGTAAGTGCCAAACATCAGAATAATATGCTCTTTCATGGCTGCCATTAGATAATTTTGTGGTTAAGCTGAAAGGAAATTGGCAGGACAACTCCACTGAATGTCATGGGATTACTCTGCAGATCTGAGGCAGTTGATATATCTGCTGCAGAGAAATATTTTCTATGCTGAAAGAGGTATTTTAAATAAATAGAAAAGTTAGTAAGGAGTAAAATTTTACTTTCTGTGGTTTGGGAAACTTTCTTCCTTTATTTCAAAGACTTAAGTGGCATGGGGAAATGCCCTCACAGCCATAGACCCTGGAGATTAAATTTTCTCCATCTGTTCCCTCACTCCTGTGCAACATAGCATGAATCCTACTACCATCTATTTCTCTAAGCAACCTCCTGTGGAAAGAGGGAGACTTGATTAGTGCATGTGCATATGGTTACCTGTCCACATTTGAAAAACAGGCCACTAAGAATAATGTCGTCTTGCTATTCATTACCATCCTTGAGCTCTCTGCATTGTATAACTGAAAAGGTAACTTTTCCATTGCAGGAGGCAACATATGTGGGCAATAAGGCTTGAGATATTCTTAACAGAAACTGAATTAATTCATTTGGCATACAGTTCTCCAGTCAATCTCTTAATAAAAGGCTGACCTATGGCTGTTGTGTACCGCCAGTGCTCTGTGGATGATCTAGAATAGTTTAGCCCAGATGCAGTCTTCTTAGCAATACCTCCTTTTCTCAGATCACATCAATGTTGTTCATAAAGCAGTTGTATGTATGGATCTCAATAATCTCAACCTAATCTTAATTCTGAGTTGCTGTTGATTTTTCTAAATGACATTTCTTGACTTTTTTTCTCCAGATGAAGAAAATGCCATTATAAAGTGAGCTTCTCTGATCATTCAGCTTTCTGGTGAGTAATTAAAGAGAGTTTTCAGTTTTCTGTGTGTTTTCTGTATGAAACCGACATGAATTTAGAGCAGGTTTTTGTCCCAGACTATTTTGTCTATGTCTAAATGCTAATGTTGCTTTGCATTTCACAATCAACTGTTTTTTTTCCTGAAACAGAGGCCTTTCTATTACATTGAGTTTCAATAGAGATAGCCTTGCTAATGCCTGAATATGGATCATTTTGAATCTGACTGAGACCATTTGGTACTGCAGTGGGTTAATTTTAAGATTTGGTACTTGTTTAGAAAAAGGTCTGCAGTGTATGGCTGCATCCTATGTTCCTTATTCACCAGTCTGCTCTTTTTCATTCACCTTTGAAATGCCTATAATATGGTCCATGTGTGTAGATGATGTTTTATGGATCAAGTGAATTGGCAAATTAAGCTGCCTGGCAATGGAATTCAGTTCCTTGAAGTGCAGCACTGAGTCTTTCGTTCCAGAGCAGAAAGGGGAAATTTATAACAGACATCAATAGATTTGAGGTACTGCAGGACAGTTACTTTTTATCAGTGGTGCCTTAATAATGAAGAGTTTCAAAAAGAGCACTGTTGCAGAACTTCACAGTCACCATTTGGACACAGGCTGGCCTAACATTCAGTTGATGGTTTTGTTGAGTTTTTTCAGGGATATGGCTGAACAACATAAAATGAACTTGAAATAAGAAGAGTTGAGGGGTTTAAGTAGATGGGTACAAAAGATTTTAAAGGGCCTAGTCAGTGAATTTTTATATTAGTAAATATTATTATTTATTCTAATTTTGATCAAGAAGGGGATATTCAAATGGTATAAATTGGTTATAAACAATTTTCATCTGCAGCTATCAGTACACCAATATATAAAGAAAATTACTTATATTTTATTATAGCAGTTTTGATTTCAAAACTTCAATTAAAAGTATTCATCATTGAAAGTATTCATCATAGATCATAGAATGATTTGTGTTGGAAGAGACCTTAAAGATCATCTAGTTCCAACCCTCTTGCCATGGGCAGGAACACCTCCCACTAGATCAGGTTGCTCAGATCCCCATCCAACTTGGCCTTGAACACTTCCAGGGATGGAGCATCCACAGTTTCTCTGGGCAACTGTTCCAGTGTCTCACCACCCTCACAATGAAAAAATGTCTTCCTCATATCTAATCTGAATCTACCCTCTTTTGGTTTGAAATCTTTACCCCTCATCCTATCACTACACCCCCTAACAAAGAGTCTCTCCCCATCTGTCCTGTAGACCCCCTTTAGGTACTGAAAGGCTGCTATAAGGTCTCCCCAGGGCCTTCTCTTCTCCAGGCTGAACAACCTCAACTCTCTCAGCCTGTCCTCATAGGACAGGTGTTCCAGCCCCCTGATTGTCTTCATGGCCCTCCTCTGGACCCTCTCAAGAAGGTCCATGCCCTTCTTGTGTTGGGAGCCCCAGAGCTGAACACAGTACTCCAAGTGGGGTCTCACGAGGGTGGAGTAGAGGAGGAGAATCACCTCCCTTGACCTACTGGCCACAATTTTTTTGATGCAGACAAGGATGCAACTGGCTCTCTGGGATGCAAGAGCACATTGCCAGCTTGTATTCAGGACCCCCAAGTCCTTCTCCACAGGGGTGCTCTCAATCCATGTCTCTCTAATTCGGATTCAAGGATATCATGTGGGACAGTGTCAGATGTTTCACACAAATCCAGGTAGATGACATCAGTTTCTCTTCCCTTATCCACTAAAGATGTAACCCTCCATCATAGAAGCCACCAAATCTGTCAGGCACAATTTGGCCTTAGTAAAGCCATGTTGGCTGTCACCAGTTAGTTCTAAGCACTGAAACACAGGTATAATTATTTTCAGCTACATTCTGTGCTTAAAAACCTAAAATACCAGTGACTCTAATTATACACCACTATTTTTTATGAGCTGGTTAGCTGTGAAGTATGACTGGGGAGCCTGCAGACAACTTTCTGTAAGAAGGGTATTCCAATCAGAGAATGTGGAAATATCTCTGTCTCTTTTTTCCATCTGTTACTTCTCTTAGTGACAGTCTAGCAACCTTTTCCTAAGTGAAATGCAGCATATGCATGATTGTCATCATTAGCAGAAGAATTGTAGTGTCTTTGGTCTCTTAAGAGATGAAAAGAAGGCCATTGTACTGAACACTATATAAATGCAGTGCCTCTGTAAATGTAGCTCTAGAAGGAACTTCCCAACTTGCTCCAAGCAAGTTAAAATAAGGACACTGGCAATGATAAAATGTCTATGCCATCACCAACTAATCTCTCCTTTTCCAACTCTTTTACTTTTCATAGTAAAATGAACATCACTGCTGCTGTGAGAAGATCCATTGTGTCCTGCAGTACTGCAGAAGTGTGGCTCAGCTGTTCAGTTTTACAGTGCCTAAGGGGCTACATTGGACCTCATCCTGGTCATTGGTTGCAGTTCTACAGGCCTTCAAGTCATCAGCAAAAATATTTTCTTTTCTCATTATATTAAGCTGTTTCTTGATTGTCTGGCCTCTTTCTTTCAAATTTTGCAATGAGTTTGTAAAAGAAGAAGATGGCAATATAAAAATTACTTGGAGGGATTGTTCTAGTAATAGCTTGTAATATATTTTAATGATTCTTTTCATTTACTAAATAACACTTCAGGTAAAATCTCATTCCAGACACACAGAGTTTTGCTATTAATGTCACGGCTGTCTTACAGCAACTTCTCATAACAAGATATTATTTTATGAGGGTAGTTTCATAAGAGAAGTTTCTTTTTCATTTTCAGTTTGTTAAATTATAGCTGTTTCTGATCTGATGGCTAAGAGATGGGAGCCTTTTATTTGGTTAGAGTTTTAGATAACTACATTATTTATGAAAACAAGCGTTTCTCCATATAATGTATCAGGAAATAATCTGCATAATCCCCAGCGTCTTGCAGAAATCAAAACATGATTCATTTCCTTTTCATGGGTTTGGTGGTGTAAGAACATAAGAAAGCCGCTTCTTCAAAATACAGCTTCCAAGACCAGAAAAAACTTGACCTCTTCTGAAACACTTCTTAGCTTGAAGAGTCTGATCCACAGGAACCAATGCCAATGGAGCTGCTCAGGGCCCAGGGCATGGAATGCTGAATATGGTACTTTTTCAAGGTGGAATAATACCATAGAAGGAGGATATTTTTATAAGTAAAAATACTTGCCTGTTTCTCCTGTCACTGCTCAATGACATGCATTTATGTGTACTATTTAAAGCTGTGTTAAATGCATAAATGTGTGTAGTCTGTGACATTCAGCTCAACAGATATTAAAAGATCCCAGCTTGTGGTAATCGTTTAACTTGCTCTTTAAGACATTTGCAACTGCTTCACATTTTCTATGCCTTTTTAGTGTGTGAGATGAAAGCCATATTGTGGTGATGGCTCAGAGAGCTACCCCTTCCCTTCCTGCTTTTTTGAAGAAAGCAAGACTGGTTATATTTATTATTATCTTATACCAACACCAAGTTGAAAACATTTGTAGTTATTTAAGTGCTTAGGGAGGATCTGCTTCTTACCTCGGGGTAAGACAGTAAATTTTTCCATGTGTTGACTGCATCAGTTATTCATACAAGCTTTTCACATGCCTGAGGGGTATTTAGTCAGGCGGACTCTCTATTCTAGAGAAATCACCAGCGAAGGTCAGCCAAACCAGCAACACTTACTCAAGGACAATGTGATGTGTGTGCATGTGTGAACGGGAGGTCAGTGACATGGTACTGAGGAATGAAAGTGAGGATATGTCCTTCCTTTCCAATTCCTGTGTGAGAATAACTCTGCTTTCATGACAGAGAACTTTGTTTGCTCTACCATCTGCGCTCCAAGCAGCAGGGAGAATGAGGTCCTTCCGAAAACCTGATTTGAGGTTTTCATTCTCCAGACCTTTTAAAGCATTATCTTTGCTAAATTATAAGGAAACAATGGGCCAGATCATGCAAGGGGGGATGATTTGTCTGGTGCGTTCACTCAAACACTCTGCTGCAGAATAAGAGTTTGACATCCAGTGGGGGCTCTACAGAATGAGAAGCCTTCAGGATTGCATCTGTCATTCACTCTTCTCCTGACATTCGTCTTCTCCTCCCTGAACCAGGAATCAAATTCAGCTGGCAGGTGGACATGAGCAGTTGCCTACCCAAGTGCATCTGATATGTACAATCATGAGGTGAGGAGCAGGCTGCAAATGTTTTATGAGGAGAAGGGAATTTGACATGGGGAAAAATTGTGCACATCATACAAGTCACATTGAGCAAATGAGATCTGGCTCTCCCTATGGCCTCTGACTGCTAGGAAAGCTCTTGCTAACCACAAAGCTCAATATTCAAATGTCAGTCCTTCCCTTAAACTAATTCACAATGCCAGGGTTATATATGTGAATAGCCTCACTGGGAGGTTGAGGTAAATGACTCAAAGGAGTCATTTACCTGCATGAATTGCCATGCATACACATTTACAGGATCAGGCCTTCTAGGCACACAGCAGGTTTTGTCGCCCTGCATGTTGCTAAGGCACAATCTGATATGAATTAAGGAAAGTGAAGAGAAACATATGGTTACATGGCAAGAATGCTGCAGAATGGTTTAAAGTGTTAAAATCAGGTTTAAATCACACCAAGGATATAAAAATCAGCTTTGTTTACGAGGCGGTACAGAGACCTATTGTACTTAGTATCGATCAATCCATTGAACACCTGATTCAAAATGTTCAATTGAAAGCTGGGGAAAACTGCTAAATTGAACAATCTAAATAACCTGTGAACCTGACAGTCATAAATCAATGGCAATGTTACACATAGTTAACCCTAACCAGTTAGCAAGTTGTCCCAATTATTAGCTGTGTTACCTGGTTAGAAGTTACTTTATCCTTTCAGACTTGTATTAATACAGAAAACTTCTTTTCCTGAATATTCCTTGGTGAACACAGTACCAAGCTCGCTACAGCCTTTCTCCCCTGCTTCTATGCCAGGTAAACCTTGCTTGAATATCAATATGGAAAAAGAACATTTGAAATTAAAAGCTGGGCTTACAAAAAGACACACTGTCAACTTCAGGGGACTTAAGAAGTATTGCTACAAAAGTTGTAGGATCCACTTTTCAAAGATGCTTTATTCTTCATGGAGGGTTATTCACATCTGTATGGGCTCTGCCAAACACTGAAACCTTCTGATACCAGTGCTCTTTTGTTACTTTTGTCCACATGTTCTTTGCAGATTTGAAAGGACCTTGGTTTACTTGTCCATCTTGTCTTATATGTGCCTGGCCACATTTGCTTTTCATTGCTTCCTGTGGACAGTAAAACCACTGAGTTATTTAGGAAAGGCACACAACAACTTCTAGCTTCTGTTAAATCATTTTGCTAGGTGTTAATTGCATTACACACCTCTAGTTCTTTGCTAGATTAATCTTCCATAAGCTTTTACATTAATTTATCCTCTCAGCTCAGACTGAAAGGGCTGTTATTGCCTGGGTTCCGCATATAACTTTAAAAAATGGCATGATGTTGGCTTTTTTCTTACTGTACACTGGAACATCTCCAGTGTTCTTTGACTTACCAAAAAGGAATATTTGGGCTTGGAATTTCTTTAGACAGCTTTTTAAAGCTCTTGGTCACAAATTATGCAGACATGCTGACTTATTTTGTTATTTAACATTCTCCTGTTTTACTGCTGGAATGAACAACATTGCATTGTCTTCTTATGACAGAAACAGTTTTGCCTAATTTTTCTTCAAACAGATCACATTTCTTTACAGAACATACAGATTTTTGAATATATTATTGACATGGCTACACTTCTGTGTAGTCAAGATCAAAAAAAATGTTATCTTTAACTGATAAAAAAGCTTACTTCTTGATCCCATCCTTGTCAATAGTCTGTAGTTTTTATCTTGTCTAATACTCATGACTTCTAATAAATGAGGGTTTTTTTCACAATTATTTTGATTTACATAGCTATTTTCACTGCTATGCAAGTCAATATTCCAGTTATCATTCACATTTCCTGTCTAATTTCTTTCTTTCTACTGATTTAACTCATAATTGTTTTCAGCTTTGCAAAATTGGCTCTTCCAATCCACAAAATATACATATTACTGGTCTGGACTTAAATCTGATTATATGTGACAAACAGAAGCAAATTATGATCACTTTTATTTAAGTTACTGCTGATTTTTTTAGTCTAGTTTTATGATATTTTATTATAAGGATAAAATAATCAAATACACCATTCCAGAAGTGTTGGATGCAGCACTTTTTAAGGAGTTCATCATGTATGGCATATTCCAAGCATATATTAATTTGGTGGCGTGAAAACTCCAAACCATGCTATTCAAATTGAAGTGCTGACATTGCATGGTCTATTTTTCTTCTTGTTTTATGGATGCTTACTTAAGGAAATAGTTTTCCTTTTCTTTTGGTAATTACTTGCAAAAGGCAGTAATAACAGAAAAACCCTATATCTTTTTGTACCTCTTTTATAACACACCAGTCTACAGATTAGGAATTACATCTTTGACTTTATTTCCTAATTTTGTTGTATTTCTTTTACCTTATTTTGATGATGTAACAGAATTTAGAACTGCCTTCCCACAGAACCCTTCCCAAGGAAGAAGGATGGCATAGAAGTGGAATATGTTTCACAGGTCCACCTCAGCTGACATTCTGAGAAGGACATAGTGCCTGTCTCAGCTTTTTTTACTTTCTTGATGTATTCCTCAATAGATTGCCAGATGGTAAAGTGGATTAGAGAGTCAGGCTTCAGTACAGGATGTATCCCAGAAATCAGGAAACTGTCTCTTGAGTGGGAGACACTGCTAATTTCAGAGGCTCTAGGATCTGTCTCTGTATTGTCACTGTTAATGGGCAAAATTAGAAATGACAGACAACTTTATGCCCTGAGATAGGGAATATGATCTTGTTTTGAGTATGTTCTTCATGTTTGTTTCCTGCTAGGTATTTTTTAGAGCACTTTGCACCTACCTTACTTACGATTCTGTTCATCTCTGTTTTGTCGATGTTAAACACTTACAGTACACTTGTGTAATTTTTTTAATTGAAACCTCTTTTTTTTTTTTTTTTTTTTTTTTGCGCATTTCTGCCTCTCCCCCACAAAACATCTATCAGTCCCCCCATCTTTTGCCTCTCTTCCTCTTTCACTTTCCCTTCTCT